>CALZFC010000277.1:542500-742827 GCA_945643635.1 Allodiplogaster sudhausi | reverse complement strand
TCAAACTTGGATGTAGTCTCCTTCGCATGTGGCGTTGACGACGTCCAGATGGACGGAGAATTCTGTTTGTCTACGTTAGATTGAAGATTTTAGTTCGGAAATTTAGCATGTGACTGGTATGGCACAGCCATTCTCGCACGCACATGCAGATATGTACGCAACGCGTCCGCTTGCTTCTTCGGTTAATTACCCAAGTTTGAGGTACTAATTCGATCTGGTCCACTGAAAGGTGTGGCTCCTAAACCACAAATTTTGGAACGGCTTCTGCTTAGGTGGAGCCAAAAATTATGTGAAAAGGATAGAGAAGTTGCTCTATCTTCAAAATTCAAGCATCTAGGGCAAGTAATCATACATAGACGCATGTACATATAAAGTCGTCATCCTTCTCGCTCAGGAAAACTTGTTACAAAGGGACTCAGTAACTCGGCATCTTGTTGGACGAGTACATCAAACTGGGATGGTAGTCTGCTTGGTATGTGGCGTTGACGACGTCCAGATGGACGGAGAATTCTGTTTGCCACGTTAGATTGAAGATTTTAGTTCGGAAACTTTGAAGAAGCAAGCGGACGCGTTGCGTACATATCTGCAGCAAAACTTGTTACAAAGGGCTCAGTAACTCGGCATCTTGTTGGACGAGGACATCAAACTTGGATGGTAGTCTCTTCGCATGTGGCGTTGACGACGTCCAGATGGACGGAGAATTCTGTTTGCTACGTTAGATTGAAGATTTTAGTTCGGAAAATTTAGCATGTGACTGGTATGGCACAGGCCATTCTCGCACGCACATGCAGATATGTACGCAACGCGTCCGCTTGCTTCTTCGGTTTAATTACCAAGTTGAGGTACTAATTCGATCTGGCTCACTGAAAGGTGTGGCCTAAACCACAAATTTTGGAACGGCTCTGCTTAGGTGGAGCCAAAAATTATGTGAAAAGGATAGAGAAGTTACTCTATCTTCAAAATTCAAGCATCTAGGGCAAGTAATCATACATTAGACGCATGTACATATAAAGTCGTCATCCTTCTCGCTCAGGAAAACTTGTTACAAAAGGACTCAGTAACTCGGCATCTTGTTGGACGAGTACATCAAACTTGGATGGTAGTCTCCTTGGTATGTGGCGTTGACGACGTCCAGATGGACGGAGAATTCTGTTTGCCACGTTAGATTGAAGATTTTAGTTCGGAAACTTTGAAGAAGCAAGCGGACGCGTTGCGTACATATCTGTAGCAAAACTTGTTACAAAGGGCTCAGTAACTCGGCATTTTGTTGGACGAGGACATCAAACTTGGATGGTAGTCCCTTCGCATGTGGCGTTGACGACGTCCAGATGGACGGAGAATTCTGTTTGCTACGTTAGATTGAAGATTTTAGTTCGGAAACTTTAGCATGTGACTGGTATGGCACAGGCCATTCTTGCACGCACATGCAGATATGTACGCGACGCGTCCGCTTGCTTCTTCGGTTTAATTAGCCAAAGTTTGAGGTACTAATTCGATCTGGCTCACTGAAAGGTGTGGCCTAAACCACAAATTTTGGAACGGCTCTGCTTAGGTGGAGCCAAAAAATTATGTGAAAAGGATGGAGAAGATACTCTATCTTCAAAATTCAAGATCTAGGCAAGTAATCATACATTAGACGCATGTACATATAAAGTCGTCATCCTTCTCGCTCAGGAAAACTTGTTACAAAGGGACTCAGTAACTCGGCATCTTGTTGGACGAGTACGTCAAACTTGGATGGTAGTCTCCTTGGCATGTGGCGTTGACGACGTCCAGATGGACGGAGAATTCTGTTTGCCACGTTAGATTGAAGATTTTAGTTCGGAAACTTTAGTATGTGACTGGTATGGCACAGGCCATTCTCGCACGCACATGCAGATATGTACGCGACGCGTCCGCTTGCTTCTTCGGTTTAATTACCCAAGTTTGAGGTACTAATTCGATCTGGCTCACTGAAAGGTGTGGCCTAAACCACAAATTTTGGAACGGCTCTGCTTAGGTGGAGCCAAAAATTATGTGAAAAGGATAGAGACATTACTCTATCTTCAAAATTCGAGCATCTAGGGCAAGTAATCATACATTAGACGCATGTACATGTACATATAGAGTCGTCATCCTTCTCGCTCAGCAAAATTGTTACAAAGGGCTCAGTAACTCGGCATCTTGTTGGACGAGGACATCAAACTTGGATGGTAGTCTCCTTCGCATGTGGCGTTGACGACGTCCAGATGGACGGAGAATTCTGTTTGCTACGTTAGATGAAGATTTTAGTTCGGAAACTTTAGCATGTGACTGGTATGGCACAGGCCATTCTCGCACGCACATGCAGATATGTACGCAATGCGTCCGCCTGCTTCTTCGGTTTAATTACCCAAGTTTGAGGTACTAATTCGATCTGGCTCACTGAAAGGTGTGGCCTAAACCACAAATTTTGGAACGGCTCTGCTTAGGTGGAGCCAAAAATTATGTGAAAAAAAGATAGAGAAATTACTCTATCTTCAAAATTCGAGCATCTAGGGCAAGTAATCATACATTAGACGCATGTACATATAAAGTCGTCATCCTTCACGCTCAGGAAAACTTGTTACAAAGGGACTCAGTAACTCGGCATCTTGTTGGACGAGGACATCAAACTTGGATGGTAGTCTCCTTCGCATGTGGCGTTGACGACGTCCAGATGGACGGAGAATTCTGTTTGCTACGTTAGATTGAAGATTTTAATTCGGAAACTTTAGCATGTGACTGGTATGGCACAGACCATTCTCGCACGCACATGCAGATATGTACGCTACGCGTCCGCTTGCTTCTCGGTTTAATTACCCAAGTTTGAGTACTAATTCGATCTGGCTCACTGAAAGGTGTGGCCTAAACCACAAATTTTGGAACGGCTCTGCTTAGGTGGAGCCAAAAATTATGTGAAAAGGATAGAGAAGTTACTCTATCTTCAAAATTCAAGCATCTAGGGCAAGTAATCATACATTAGACGCATGTACATATAAAGTCGTCATCCTTCTCGCTCAGGAAAACTTGTTACAAAGGGACTCAGTAACTCGGCATCTTGTTGGACGAGTACATCAAACTTGGATGGTAGTCTCCTTGGTATGTGGCGTTGACGACGTCCAGATGGACGGAGAATTCTGTTTGCCACGTTAGATTGAAGATTTTAGTTCGGAAACTTTGAAGAAGCAAGCGGACGCGTTTGCGTACATATCTGTAGCAAAACTTGTTACAAAGGGCTCAGTAACTCGGCATTTTGTTGGACGAGGACATCAAACTTGGATGGTAGTCTCCTTCGCATGTGGCGTTGACGACGTCCAGATGGACGGAGAATTCTGTTTGCTACGTTAGATTGAAGATTTTAGTTCGGAAACTTTAGCATGTGACTGGTATGGCACAGGCCATTCTTGCACGCACATGCAGATATGTACGCGACGCGTCCGCTTGCTTCTTCGGTTTAATTACCCAAGTTTGAGGTACTAATTCGATCTGGCTCACTGAAAGGTGTGGCCCTAAACCACAAATTTTGGAACGGCTCTGCTTAGGTGGAGCAGAGCCAAAAATTATGTGAAAAGGATAGAGAAGATACTCTATCTTCAAAATTCAAGCATCTAGGGCAAGTAATCATACATTAGACGCATGTACATATAAAGTCGTCATCCTTCTCGCTCAGGAAAAATTGTTACAAAGGGACTCAGTAACTCGGCATCTTGTTGGACGAGTACGTCAAACTTGGATGGTAGTCTCCTTGGCATGTGGCGTTGACGACGTCCAGATGGACGGAGAATTCTGTTTGCCACGTTAGATTGAAGATTTTAGTTCGGAAACTTTAGTATGTGACTGGTATGGCACAGGCCATTCTCGCACGCACATGCAGATAGTACGCGACGCGTCCGCTTGCTTCTTCGGTTTAATTACCCAAGTTTGAGGTACTAATTCGATCTGGCTCACTGAAAGGTGTGGCCAAACCACAAATTTGGAACGGCTCTGCTTAGGTGGAGCCAAAAAATATGTGAAAAGGATAGAGAAATTACTCTATCTTCAAAATTCGAGCATCTAGGGCAAGTAATCATACATTAGATGCATGTACATGTACATATAGAGTCGTCATCCTTCTCGCTCAGGAAAACTTGTTACAAAGGGACTCAGTAACTCGGCATCTTGTTGGACGAGTACATCAAACTTGGATGGTAGTCTCCTTGGCATGTGGCGTTGACGACGTCCAGATGGACGGAGAATTCTGTTTGCCACGTTAGATTGAAGATTTTAGTTCGGAAACTTTAGCATGTGACTGGTATGGCACAGGGCCATTCTCGCACGCACATGCAGATATGTACGCGACGCGTCCGCTTGCTTCTTCGGTTTAATTACCCAAGTTTGAGTTACTAATTCGATCTGGCTCACTGAAAGGTGTGGCCTAAACCACAATTTTGGAACGGCTCTGCTTAGGTGGAGCCAAAAATTATGTGAAAAGGATAGAGACATTACTCTATCTTCAAAATTCGAGCATCTAGGGCAAGTAATCATACATTAGACGCATGTACATGTACATATAGAGTCGTCATCCTTCTCGCTCAGCAAAACTTGTTACAAAGGGCTCAGTAACTCGGCATCTTGTTGGACGAGGACATCAAACTTGGATGGTAGTCTCCTTCGCATGTGGCGTTGACGACGTCCAGATGGACGGAGAATTCTGTTTGCTACGTTAGATTGAAGATTTTAGTTCGGAAACTTTAGCATGTGACTGGTATGGCACAGGCCATTCTCGCACGCACATGCAGATATGTACGCAATGCGTCCGCCTGCTTATTCGGTTTAATTACCCAAGTTTGAGGTACTAATTCGATCTGGCTCACTGAAAGGTGTGGCCTAAACCACAAATTTTGGAACGGCTCTGCTTAGGTGGAGCCAAAAATTATGTGAAAAAGATAGAGAAATTACTCTATCTTCAAAATTCGAGCATCTAGGGCAAGTAATCATACATTAGACGCATGTACATATAAAGTCGTCATCCTTCACGCTCAGGAAAACTTGTTACAAAGGGACTCAGTAACTCGGCATCTTGTTGGACGAGGACATCAAACTTGGATGGTAGTCTCTTCGCATGTGGCGTTGACGACGTCCAGATGGACGGAGAATTCTGTTTGCTACGTTAGATTGAAGATTTTAGTTCGGAAACTTTAGCATGTGACTGGTATGGCACAGGCCATTCTCGCACGCACATGCAGATATGTACGCAATGCGTCCGCCTGCTTATTCGGTTTAATTACCCAAGTTTGAGGTACTAATTCGATCTGGCTCACTGAAAGGTGTGGCCTAAACCACAAATTTTTGGAACGGCTCTGCTTAGGTGGAGCCAAAAATTATGTGAAAGGATAGAGAAGTTACTCTATCTTCAAAATTCAAGCATCTAGGGCAAGTAATCATACATTAGACGCATGTACATATAAAGTCGTCATCCTTCTCGCTCAGGAAAACTTGTTACAAAGGGACTCAGTAACTCGGCATCTTGTTGGACGAGTACATCAAACTTGGATGGTAGTCTCCTTGGTATGTGGCGTTGACGACGTCCAGATGGACGGAGAATTCTGTTTGCCACGTTAGATTGAAGATTTTAGTTCGGAAACTTTGAAGAAGCAAGCGGACGCGTTGCGTACATATCTGTAGCAAAACTTGTTACAAAGGGCTCAGTAACTCGGCATTTTGTTGGACGAGGACATCAAACTTGGATGGTAGTCTCCTTCGCATGTGGCGTTGACGACGTCCAGATGGACGGAGAATTCTGTTTGCTACGTTAGATTGAAGATTTTAGTTCGGAAACTTTAGCATGTGACTGGTATGGCACAGGCCATTCTTGCACGCACATGCAGATATGTACGCGACGCGTCCGCTTGCTTCTTCGGTTTAATTACCAAGTTTGAGGTACTAATTCGATCTGGCTCACTGAAAGTGTGGCCTAAACCACAAATTTTGGAACGGCTCTGCTTAGGTGGAGCCAAAAATTATGTGAAAAGGATAGAGAAGATACTCTATCTTCAAAATTCAAGCATCTAGGGCAAGTAATCATACATTAGACGCATGTACATATAAAGTCGTCATCCTTCTCGCTCAGGAAAACTTGTTACAAAGGGACTCAGTAACTCGGCATCTTGTTGGACGAGTACATCAAACTTGGATGGTAGTCTCCTTGGCATGTGGCGTTGACGACGTCCAGATGGACGGAGAATTCTGTTGCCACGTTAGATTGAAGATTTTAGTTCGGAAACTTTAGTATGTGACTGGTATGGCACAGGCCATTCTCGCACGCACATGCAGATATGTACGCGACGCGTCCGCTTGCTTCTTCGGTTTAAGAGAGCCTCTCAGTAAGGCTCCAGTAGGCACTGCCCTAGATGCAAGATTGCGGATCCAAACATTGAGGATGTGATCAGACATGAACAAGGGCCTCTCTATTAACTTTTTGGGAAAATTTTATTTTTATAAAATTTTCTTTCCAGGAATACCTTAAAGTGTGCACAAATTTTGAAAATTCATTGCGAGCTTCAAAGTCAACATTTTTGATATCCTTTTTTCTTTCGATTTCTCGTCGAATGCTTAATAAAAAGTGTGTTGGGACTTTCCTCAAAAAGTTTCATTTTAGTCATTTAATTTCGTCATGAATTTTTGTTTTCGCTCGTTGAGTACCTTAACCTCATTGTGGCGTGGGTTTTGTTTCAGATTAAAGAGCATGAAAAACTGTATAACATATCTCTGAACCAAGGTCAACGTCTTTCCCCCAAGCCCCGAAAAAGTTACAGAATAGGGGCAACTCTCGCCGGGACGATTGCGCAAAATGGCTAAACGGGCCAAATTTAAGACGCCCATTGAAGATAAACAGATTGTTCTATTCAGAAAGTTATTTTTTTCAATATTTGTCTGAGAAATTTTCACTCAAAGCGTGTTTAATTGATAAAATCCGGAAAAATCAAATTTTCAAGCATTTGGAAAATGGATGAAAACCTATTTCATGAAGATTAATGCGCACGAGCTTACTGAAAACAATAGTTTTATAGTTATGTCTTGTAGAGCACAAAATTCTACACAATGTATGTTCAAAGCAGATTGTTTTCACTTTCCATTTGCCCCGAAAAGGTGATTTCAAATGCGCCGTCCGAGCAAAAATTTGCTTCGGGTGTTTTGTCTATAAATGCGATAATTTTATTAATCGCTGTTTTCGTTCCAAATAACAAGGTATTTCGTGTTCCTGGTATCGAACAACATCTCTAGGCCAGATTGTGGTCAATTTTTTTTTTACTTTTGACTGCCTATTTTTCGCATGAGAGACTTGATTGTGGAAGGAGAAGGACAAAAATTTGTATCGGGTGTTTTGTTTATAAAACGCGAAAAATATAAATGAGATTCAACATGTAAATTTGCTATTTATGAAAAGGTTTATCCTTCATTGTAATACTTAATAAAATTTAATTTCAGCAATGTTGCTAGTCGTTGTTCTGACCAGTTGCCTGACCATTCGCAGTGTCATACCGTAACTTGAATTGTCATCAACGGTCAAATATTTTCTTTTTTGTCATGTTCATTCCTAAATGTTTTTTTAATGATATCATTAACGTTTATTTTCTATTGTCATATTCAGAGATGTGTGATTGCCCAGTCAACACGGTGTGTAAGAAAGTCAGTGACTTCGAGTATGAGTGTGAATGCGCTGTTGGTTTCACCGGTGAAATGTGCATACGTGGTTCGTTTTATAGTATTCTGGCAATGACTACAGATCTCGTAAATATTAGTTCCAGGGTCCTCTGCACTGCCTACTGGATGATCCTGGGCTTCATTCTGGCGCTGATGCTTATCTTGATCTTCTGCTACATGATCTACAGGAAGAAGCGAGACATAAGTTGCCATCTGTGAATATAAGCTCCGAAAAGCGGATCATTCTCCTGTTTCGTAGTTGGATCGTTTTTTCCTCGGAAAAGGATGAGTGTTATTTCTCTCACTTTGTTGAACGAACTCCCATTCTCACCATTGTTCTTCTGTGACCTGCGAAATAGCACCCCATAGTGAGAATAAGGACACCGGCACTTGAAATAGCGCATAATCGGTTTGATGATTACCCTTCTCTAATTGGCTCAGGGTGTACTAAACAGAAATGTCCTTCATAAATGATTAGTGCCGAATGTAATAGGGGTAATTTTTCTCTCGGCAAACTTTTATTCCAAAGAACTTCATTGAAATTTTCCAGCCGACAACGATTTTCAGGGCTACCGCCTTATCGATGTCTAGAAGTCAAATGCTCTCTCGCCCTTGTGTCAGGCAAAAAGGTGCGAATTCGCGAGCAATTATGGCTTTATTAAGGTTACAACAATACTTTTACATCATAAATACTTATCATTTTGCTTCACCCATGTAAATGACTTGTCGGACGTTATAAGTTATTTTTCTCTCTTTGGATATGTTCTCTACGGCATCAGTTACGAAATAAAGCCTTTGATTCATCACACAATTAGTGCAGAAGAGAACAATTTCCGTCGTCAAATGCATGAATTCTCTATAACGAACAATCCATGAATGCCAGATTTGGGCCGATTCTCCTTTTCTGCTTTCAATTGACTCATATGATACATAGCTGAAGAATTTGGAGCGGTTGCATCATATTTTTTTGCTGTGTACTGTCTTTCGAACTGTAAAGGACTGATACATTTCTGGCATATACATTTAGTCAATAACTGCGAAGTGAACTGATGTTCACAAATAATACAGTCTTTTTGGATCTAATTGAAGGAGACGTCGTAAGTGAGAGAGAGAGAGAGATAGAGAGAGAGTTATCAAAATAATTCCTCATGTGGTCTATTTCGCTGGGCATCTGGTTCTTGTCCGATTTCAGGCTCGTGAGCGAGTTGGAGCTCATTGAATGCAATATCCCTGTTGATATCGAATTCGGTTTCAAACTGCGGATCAGTTCTGAAATGCTCCTCCTCGTCTCCTTCTTGAGAAAATAATTCTATGAGCGCTTCATCAGTCTCCGTTGATTCCGTTTGAACTGGAGGTTCCTGAATTGTCATGATGTTTCCATGTCTTTTTTAATCGAGTTATTCGAACCTTCTTCTGTTGTTGGGCTAGACGGGAGAACATGGATGCAATCTGACGATAGTTTAGTAACTCATGAGGGGCAAACATTAGTCTCCCTTGATCGTCCACTGCATTTCTCATCCGAGCCTCTGCTGTACGCGGATCGGATTTGACCTTTGAAACGCCATCCTTCGTCAAAAATCTTCTTGCTGAACTCCTTTGACCGTTCAGGCAATCTTTTTCCTCTTTTACGGTCACGTAGAGCCCACCCTTGCATGGCCTTCTTTCCATTATCATTCGTTTTCTGAAGAAAGAAAAAAAACAATATATCACATTAAAGCCTTATAGGAATAAATTCAAGCCAACAACCTCCAAGGACTCGATAGCGGCATCAACATCAGGATACACGCGTCTTGCTTGAACGCCTTCTACAGACGTAGTGTAGTACTGCAGTGAAATGTCGCGGAGCGTAAGACGCTCAGGCAGGTATCTGTGTTTCCCCAGAAGAAGATGACGTGCCAATTGCTGAGAGCTTAGAAACTCAGAGATGCATGGATCCACAGGACAGCGGAAAAGATGGGTCTCAGAAGAGCAAATTTCTGAATCATCTGCCGGGCAAGTGTCGTGACTGATTCCAGGAGAAACGATTGCAGGAGGGTTCTTTTCAGAACGCAGTGGCTTCCCAGTACTCGACCAGAAATCAGGGGTGCCAGGTAGCTTTCCCCCCTTCTCTGATTTGTGGCTATTGCAGAGTTCGAGGTTAATGAAGAATATGGTATCAATTTTCCCGTTCCAATGCGAGAATGTCTGTATGCCCGAACTCCGTCTTCCTCGAATACGAATGTGTTCAGCGTGGATATGAGGGGGATTTTGGTGGGTGATGGTTTCGGATCAGTAAGCGTGCGGACGTATACGGATAGCCCAGCGAGTTCTTTCAGGTGAAGTACGGCTTGATAAAATTGATCTGCATTGATTACATCGTGACCAGAATCAACGTAATCATGAAGCTTCCGCTTCACAACCGCCGCATATCGGTCGCAGGCGGATTTTCCTGCTTGCGCCTCGGAAAAAAAATAGGAAGCGATCTTGACATTCGATTTGAGAGATATCTCAGGAAGGCAGGCAATTGTAGCACTGCTTTTGTAGCATCCTGTTATTTGAAATCACGTTTTAGGGGCAAATGAAAGTGAAAACAATCTGCTTTGAACATATATTGTGTAGAATTTTGTGCTCTACAAGACATAACTATAAAAACTATTGTTTTCAGTAAGCTCGTGCGCATTAATCTTCATGAAATAGGTTTTCATCCATTTTCCAAAATGCTTGAAAATTTGATTTTTGCGGATTTTATCAATTAATCACGCTTTGAGTGAAAATTTCTCAGACAAATATTGAAAAGAATAACTTTCTGAATAGAACAATCTGTTTATCTTCAATGGGCGTCTCAAATTTGGCGCGTTGTAGCATTTTGCGCAATCGTCCCGGCGAGAGTTGCTCCTATTCTCGTAACTTTTCGGGGCTTGGGGGAAAGACGTTGACCTTGGTTCTGAGATATGTTATACAGTTTTTCATGCTCTTTAATCTGAAACAAAAGCCCACGCACAAATCAGGTTAAGGTACTCAACGAGCGAAAACAAAAAGTCATGACGAAATTAAATAACTAAAATGAAACTTTTTTAGGAAAGTCCCAACACACTTTTATTAAGCATTCGACGAGAAATCGAAAGAAAAAAAGGATATCAAAAATGTTGACTTTAAAGCCCGATATGAATTTTCAAAATTTTAACACACTTTAAGGTATTCCTGGAGAGAAAATTTTTATAAAAAATAAAATTTTTCCAAAAAGTTAATAGAGAGGCCCTTGGTCATGCCTGACCACATTCTCAATGTTTGGATCCGCAATCTTGCATCTAGGGCAGGGCTGTATGGACGTCTCCTTGAGTCTTACAGAGAGGCTCTCTTAATTACCCAAGTTTGAGGTACTAATTCGATCTGGCTCACTGAAAGGTGTGGCCTAAACCACAAATTTTGGAACGGCTCTGCTTAGGTGGAGCCAAAAATTATGTGAAAAGGATAGAGAAATTACTCTATCTTCAAAATTCGAGCATCTAGGGCAAGTAATCATACATTAGATGCATGTACATGTACATATAGAGTCGTCATCCTTCTCGCTCAGGAAAACTTGTTACAAAGGGACTCAGTAACTCGGCATCTTTTGGACGAGTACATCAAACTTGGATGGTAGTCTCCTTGGCATGTGGCGTTGACGACGTCCAGATGGACGGAGAATTCTGTTTGCCACGTTAGATTGAAGATTTTAGTTCGGAAACTTTAGCATGTGACTGGTATGGCACAGGCCATTCTCGCACGCACATGCAGATATGTACGCGACGCGTCCGCTTGCTTCTTCGGTTAATTACCCAAGTTTGAGTTACTAATTCGATCTGGCTCACTGAAAGGTGTGGCCTAAACCACAAATTTTGGAACGGCTCTGCTTAGGTGGAGCCAAAAATTATGTGAAAAGGATAGAGACATTACTCTATCTTCAAAATTCGAGCATCTAGGGCAAGTAATCATACATTAGACGCATGTACATGTACATATAGAGTCGTCATCCTTCTCGCTCAGCAAAACTTGTTACAAAGGGCTCAGTAACTCGGCATCTTGTTGGACGAGGACATCAAACTTGGATGGTAGTCTCCTTCGCATGTGGCGTTGACGACGTCCAGATGGACGGAGAATTCTGTTTGCTACGTTAGATTGAAGATTTTAGTTCGGAAACTTTAGCATGTGACTGGTATGGCACAGGCCATTCTCGCACGCACATGCAGATATGTACGCACGCGTCCGCCTGCTTCTTCGGTTTAATTACCCAAGTTTGAGGTACTAATTCGATCTGGCTCACTGAAAGGTGTGGCCTAAACCACAAATTTTGGAACGGCTCTGCTTAGGTGGAGCCAAAAATTATGTGAAAAAGATAGAGAAATTACTCTATCTTCAAAATTCGAGCATCTAGGGCAAGTAATCATACATTAGACGCATGTACATATAAAGTCGTCATCCTTCTCGCTCAGGAAAACTTGTTACAAAGGGACTCAGTAACTCGGCATCTTTTGGACGAGGACATCAAACTTGGATGGTAGTCTCCTTCGCATGTGGCGTTGACGACGTCCAGATGGACGGAGAATTCTGTTTGCTACGTTAGATTGAAGATTTTAGTTCGGAAACTTTAGCATGTGACTGGTATGGCACAGGCCATTCTCGCACGCACATGCAGATATGTACGCTACGCGTCCGCTTGCTTCTTCGGTTTAATTACCCAAGTTTGAGGTACTAATTCGATCTGGCTCACTGAAAGGTGTGGCCTAAACCACAAATTTTGGAACGGCTCTGCTTAGGTGGAGCCAAAAATTATGTGAAAAGGATAGAGACATTACTCTATCTTCAAAATTCGAGCATCTAGGGCAAGTAATCATACATTAGACGCATGTACATATAAAGTCGTCATCCTTCTCGCTCAGGAAAACTTGTTACAAAGGGACTCAGTAACTCGGCATCTTGTTGGACGAGTACATCAAACTTGGATGGTAGTCTCCTTGGCATGTGGCGTTGACGACGTCCAGATGGACGGAGAATTCTGTTTGCACGTTAGATTGAAGATTTTAGTTCGGAAACTTTAGCATGTGACTGGTATGGCACAGGCCATTCTCGCACGCACATGCAGATATGTACGCGACGCGTCCGCTTGCTTCTTCGGTTTAATTACCCAAGTTTGAGGTACTAATTCGATCTGGCTCACTGAAAGGTGTGGCCTAAACCACAAATTTTGGAACGGCTCTGCTTAGGTGGAGCCAAAAATTATGTGAAAAGGATAGAGAAATTACTCTATCTTCAAAATTCGAGCATCTAGGGCAAGTAATCATACATTAGACGCATGTACATGTACATATAGAGTCGTCATCCTTCTCGCTCAGGAAAACTTGTTACAAAGGGACTCAGTAACTCGGCATCTTGTTGGACGAGTACATCAAACTTGGATGGTAGTCTCCTTGGCATGTGGCGTTGACGACGTCCAGATGGACGGAGAATTCTGTTTGCCACGTTAGATTGAAGATTTTAGTTCGGAAACTTTAGCATGTGACTGGTATGGCACAGGCCATTCTCGCACGCACATGCAGATATGTACGCGACGCGTCCGCTTGCTTCTTCGGTTTAATTACCCAAGTTTGAGGTACTAATTCGATCTGGCTCACTGAAAGGTGTGGCCTAAACCACAAATTTTGGAACGGCTCTGCTTAGGTGGAGCCAAAAATTATGTGAAAAGGATAGAGACATTACTCTATCTTCAAAATTCGAGCATCTAGGGCAAGTAATCATACATTAGACGCATGTACATGTACATATAGAGTCGTCATCCTTCTCGCTCAGCAAAACTAGTTACAAAGGGCTCAGTAACTCGGCATCTTGTTGGACGAGGACATCAAACTTGGATGGTAGTCTCCTTCGCATGTGGCGTTGACGACGTCCAGATGGACGGAGAATTCTGTTTGCTACGTTAGATTGAAGATTTTAGTTCGGAAACTTTAGCATGTGACTGGTATGGCACAGGCCATTCTCGCACGCACATGCAGATATGTACGCAATGCGTCCGCCTGCTTCTTCGGTTTAATTACCCAAGTTTGAGGTACTAATTCGATCTGGCTCACTGAAAGGTGTGGCCTAAACCACAAATTTTGGAACGGCTCTGCTTAGGTGGAGCCAAAAATTATGTGAAAAAGATAGAGAAATTACTCTATCTTCAAAATTCGAGCATCTAGGGCAAGTAATCATACATTAGACGCATGTACATATAAAGTCGTCATCCTTCACGCTCAGGAAAACTTGTTACAAAGGGACTCAGTAACTCGGCATCTTGTTGGACGAGGACATCAAACTTGGATGGTAGTCTCCTTCGCATGTGTGCGTTGACGACGTCCAGATGGACGGAGAATTCTGTTTGCTACGTTAGATTGAAGATTTTAATTCGGAAACTTTAGCATGTGACTGGTATGGCACAGGCCATTCTCGCACGCACATGCAGATATGTACGCTACGCGTCCGCTTGCTTCTTCGGTTTAATTACCCAAGTTTGAGGTACTAATTCGATCTGGCTCACTGAAAGGTGTGGCCTAAACCACAAATTTTGGAACGGCTCTGCTTAGGTGGAGCCAAAAATTATGTGAAAAGGATAGAGAAATTACTCTATCTTCAAAATTCGAGCATCTAGGGCAAGTAATCATACATTAGACGCATGTACATATAAAGTCGTCATCCTTCTCGCTCAGGAAAACTTGTTACAAAGGGACTCAGTAACTCGGCATCTTGTTGGACGAGTACATCAAACTTGGATGGTAGTCTCCTTGGCATGTGGCGTTGACGACGTCCAGATGGACGGAGAATTCTGTTTGCACGTTAGATTGAAGATTTTAGTTCGGAAACTTTAGCATGTGACTGGTATGGCACAGGCCATTCTCGCACGCACATGCAGATATGTACGCGACGCGTCCGCTTGCTTCTTCGGTTTAATTACCCAAGTTTGAGGTACTAATTCGATCTGGCTCACTGAAAGGTGTGGCCTAAACCACAAATTTTGGAACGGCTCTGCTTAGGTGGAGCCAAAAATTATGTGAAAAGGATAGAGAAATTACTCTATCTTCAAAATTCGAGCATCTAGGGCAAGTAATCATACATTAGACGCATGTACATGTACATATAGAGTCGTCATCCTTCTCGCTCAGGAAAACTTGTTACAAAGGGACTCAGTAACTCGGCATCTTGTTGGACGAGTACATCAAACTTGGATGGTAGTCTCCTTGGCATGTGGCGTTGACGACGTCCAGATGGACGGAGAATTCTGTTTGCCACGTTAGATTGAAGATTTTAGTTCGGAAACTTTAGCATGTGACTGGTATGGCACAGGCCATTCTCGCACGCACATGCAGATATGTACGCGACGCGTCCGCTTGCTTCTTCGGTTTAATTACCCAAGTTTGAGTTACTAATTCGATCTGGCTCACTGAAAGGTGTGGCCTAAACCACAAATTTTGGAACGGTTCTGCTTAGGTGGAGCCAAAAATTATGTGAAAAGGATAGAGACATTACTCTATCTTCAAAATTCGAGCATCTAGGGCAAGTAATCATACATTAGACGCATGTACATGTACATATAGAGTCGTCATCCTTCTCGCTCAGCAAAACTTGTTACAAAGGGCTCAGTAACTCGGCATCTTGTTGGACGAGGACATCAAACTTGGATGGTAGTCTCCTTCGCATGTGGCGTTGACGACGTCCAGATGGACGGAGAATTCTGTTTGCTACGTTAGATTGAAGATTTTAGTTCGTAAACTTTAGCATGTGACTGGTATGGCACAGGCCATTCTCGCACGCACATGCAGATATGTACGCGCAATGCGTCCGCCTGCTTCTTCGGTTTAATTACCCAAGTTTGAGGTACTAATTCGATCTGGCTCACTGAAAGGTGTGGCCTAAACCACAAATTTTGGAACGGCTCTGCTTAGGTGGAGCCAAAAATTATGTGAAAAGATAGAGAAATTACTCTATCTTCAAAATTCGAGCATCTAGGGCAAGTAATCATACATTAGACGCATGTACATATAAAGTCGTCATCCTTCACGCTCAGGAAAACTTGTTACAAAGGGACTCAGTAACTCGGCATCTTGTTGGACGAGGACATCAAACTTGGATGGTAGTCTCCTTCGCATGTGGCGTTGACGACGTCCAGATGGACGGAGAATTCTGTTTGCTACGTTAGATTGAAGATTTTAGTTCGGAAACTTTAGCATGTGACTGGTATGGCACAGACCATTCTCGCACGCACATGCAGATATGTACGCTACGCGTCCGCTTGCTTCTTCGGTTTAATTACCCAAGTTTGAGGTACTAATTCGATCTGGCTCACTGAAAGGTGTGGCCTAAACCACAAATTTTGGAACGGCTCTGCTTAGGTGGAGCCAAAAATTATGTGAAAAGGATAGAGACATTACTCTATCTTCAAAATTCGAGCATCTAGGGCAAGTAATCATACATTAGACGCATGTACATATAAAGTCGTCATCCTTCTCGCTCAGGAAAACTTGTTACAAAGGGACTCAGTAACTCGGCATCTTGTTGGACGAGTACATCAAACTTGGATGGTAGTCTCCTTGGCATGTGGCGTTGACGACGTCCAGATGGACGGAGAATTCTGTTTGCCACGTTAGATTGAAGATTTTAGTTCGGAAACTTTAGCATGTGACTGGTATGGCACAGGCCATTCTCGCACGCACATGCAGATATGTACGCGACGCGTCCGCTTGCTTCTTCGGTTTAATTACCCAAGTTTGAGGTACTAATTCGATCTGGCTCACTGAAAGGTGTGGCCTAAACCACAAATTTTGGAACGGCTCTGCTTAGGTGGAGCCAAAAATTATGTGAAAAGGATAGAGAAATTACTCTATCTTCAAAATTCGAGCATCTAGGGCAAGTAATCATACATTAGACGCATGTACATGTACATATAGAGTCGTCATCCTTCTCGCTCAGGAAAACTTGTTACAAAGGGACAGTAACTCGGCATCTTGTTGGACGAGGACATCAAACTTGGATGGTAGTCTCCTTGGCATGTGGCGTTGACGACGTCCAGATGGACGGAGAATTCTGTTTGCTACGTTAGATTGAAGATTTTAGTTCGGAAACTTTAGCATGTGACTGGTATGGCACAGGCCATTCTCGCACGCACATGCAGATATGTACGCTACGCGTCCGCTTGCTTCTTCGGTTTAATTACCCAAGTTTGAGGTACTAATTCGATCTGGCTCACTGAAAAGGTGTGGCCTAAACCACAAATTTTGGAACGGCTCTGCTTAGGTGGAGCCAAAAATTATGTGAAAAGGATAGAGACATTACTCTATCTTCAAAATTCGAGCATCTAGGGCAAGTAATCATACATTAGACGCATGTACATGTACATATAGAGTCGTCATCCTTCTCGCTCAGCAAAACTTGTTACAAAGGGCTCAGTAACTCGGCATCTTGTTGGACGAGGACATCAAACTTGGATGGTAGTCTCCTTCGCATGTGGCGTTGACGACGTCCAGATGGACGGAGAATTCTGTTTGCTACGTTAGATTGAAGATTTTAGTTCGGAAACTTTAGCATGTGACTGGTATGGCACAGGCCATTCTCGCACGCACATGCAGATATGTACGCAATGCGTCCGCCTGCTTCTTCGGTTTAATTACCCAAGTTTGAGGTACTAATTCGATCTGGCTCACTGAAAGGTGTGGCCTAAACCACAAATTTTGGAACGGCTCTGCTTAGGTGGAGCCAAAAATTATGTGAAAAAGATAGAGAAATTACTCTATCTTCAAAATTCGAGCATCTAGGGCAAGTAATCATACATTAGACGCATGTACATATAAAGTCGTCATCCTTCTCGCTCAGGAAAACTTGTTACAAAGGGACTCAGTAACTCGGCATCTTGTTGGACGAGGACATCAAACTTGGATGGTAGTCTCCTTCGCATGTGGCGTTGACGACGTCCAGATGGACGGAGAATTCTGTTTGCTACGTTAGATTGAAGATTTTAGTTCGGAAACTTTAGCATGTGACTGGTATGGCACAGGCCATTCTCGCACGCACATGCAGATATGTACGCTACGCGTCCGCTTGCTTCTTCGGTTTAATTACCCAAGTTTGAGGTACTAATTCGATCTGGCTCACTGAAAGGTGTGGCCTAAACCACAAATTTTGGAACGGCTCTGCTTAGGTGGAGCCAAAAATTATGTGAAAAAGATAGAGAAGTTACTCTATCTTCAAAATTCAAGCATCTAGGGCAAGTAATCATACATTAGACGCATGTACATATAAGTCGTCATCCTTCTCGCTCAGGAAAACTTGTTACAAAGGGACTCAGTAACTCGGCATCTTGTTGGACGAGTACATCAAACTTGGATGGTAGTCTCCTTGGCATGTGGCGTTGACGACGTCCAGATGGACGGAGAATTCTGTTTGCTACGTTAGATTGAAGATTTTAATTCGGAAACTTTAGCATGTGACTGGTATGGCACAGGCCATTCTCGCACGCACATGCAGATATGTACGCTACGCGTCCGCTTGCTTCTTCGGTTTAATTACCCAAGTTTGAGGTACTAATTCGATCTGGCTCACTGAAAGGTGTGGCCTAAACCACAAATTTTGGAACGGCTCTGCTTAGGTGGAGCCAAAAATTATGTGAAAAAGATAGAGAAGTTACTCTATCTTCAAAATTCGAGCATCTAGGGCAAGTAATCATACATTAGACGCATGTACATATAAAGTCGTCATCCTTCTCGCTCAGGAAAACTTGTTACAAAGGGCTCAGTAACTCGGCATCTTGTTGGACGAGTACATCAAACTTGGATGGTAGTCTCCTTGGCATGTGGCGTTGACGACGTCCAGATGGACGGAGAATTCTGTTTGCTACGTTAGATGTTTAGTTCGGAAACTTTAGCATGTGACTGGTATGGCACAGGCCATTTCGCACGCACATGCAGATATGTACGCAACGCGTCCGCTTGCTTCTTCGGTTTAATTACCCAAGTTTGAGGTACTAATTCGATCTGGCTCACTGAAAGGTGTGGCCTAAACCACAAATTTTGGAACGGCTCTGCTTAGGTGGAGCCAAAAATTATGTGAAAAAGATAGAGAAGTTACTCTATCTTCAAAATTCAAGCATCTAGGGCAAGTAATCATACATTAGACGCATGTACATATAAAGTCGTCATCCTTCTCGCTCAGGAAAACTTGTTACAAAGGGACTCAGTAACTCGGCATCTTGTTGGACGAGTACATCAAACTTGGATGGTAGTCTCCTTGGTATGTGGCGTTGACGACGTCCAGATGGACGGAGAATTCTGTTTGCCACGTTAGATTGAAGATTTTAGTTCGGAAACTTTAGCATGTAACTGGTATGGCACAGGCCATTCTCGCACGCACATGCAGATATGTACGCAACGCGTCCGCTTGCTTCTTCGGTTTAATTACCCAAGTTTGAGGTACTAATTCGATCTGGCTCACTGAAAGGTGTGGCCTAAACCACAAATTTTGGAACGGCTCTGCTTAGGTGGAGCCAAAAATTATGTGAAAAGGATAGAGAAATTACTCTATCTTCAAAATTCGAGCATCTAGGGCAAGTAATCATACATTAGACGCATGTACATATAAAGTCGTCATCCTTCTCGCTCAGGAAAACTTGTTACAAAGGGATCAGTAACTCGGCATCTTGTTGGACGAGGACATCAAACTTGGATGGTAGTCTCCTTCGCATGTGGCGTTGACGACGTCCAGATGGACGGAGAATTCTGTTTGCTACGTTAGATTGAAGATTTTAGTTCGGAAACTTTAGCATGTGACTGGTATGGCACAGGCCATTCTCGCACGCACATGCAGATATGTACGCAATGCGTCCGCCTGCTTCTTCGGTTTAATTACCCAAGTTTGAGGTACTAATTCGATCTGGCTCACTGAAAGGTGTGGCCTAAACCACAAATTTTGGAACGGCTCTGCTTAGGTGGAGCCAAAAATTATGTGAAAAAGATAGAGAAATTACTCTATCTTCAAAATTCGAGCATCTAGGGCAAGTAATCATACATTAGACGCATGTACATATAAAGTCGTCATCCTTCACGCTCAGGAAAACTTGTTACAAAGGGACTCAGTAACTCGGCATCTTGTTGGACGAGGACATCAAACTTGGATGGTAGTCTCCTTCGCATGTGGCGTTGACGACGTCCAGATGGACGGAGAATTCTGTTTGCTACGTTAGATTGAAGATTTTAATTCGGAAACTTTAGCATGTGACTGGTATGGCACAGGCCATTCTCGCACGCACATGCAGATATGTACGCTACGCGTCCGCTTGCTTCTTCGGTTTAATTACCCAAGTTTGAGGTACTAATTCGATCTGGCTCACTGAAAGGTGTGGCCTAAACCACAAATTTTGGAACGGCTCTGCTTAGGTGGAGCCAAAAATTATGTGAAAAGGATAGAGACATTACTCTATCTTCAAAATTCGAGCATCTAGGGCAAGTAATCATACATTAGACGCATGTACATATAAAGTCGTCATCCTTCTCGCTCAGGAAAACTTGTTACAAAGGGACTCAGTAACTCGGCATCTTGTTGGACGAGTACATCAAACTTGGATGGTAGTCTCCTTCGCATGTGGCGTTGACGACGTCCAGATGGACGGAGAATTCTGTTTGCTACGTTAGATTGAAGATTTTAGTTCGGAAACTTTAGCATGTGACTGGTATGGCACAGGCCATTCTCGCACGCACATGCAGATATGTACGCGACGCGTCCGCTTGCTTCTTCGGTTTAATTACCCAAGTTTGAGGTACTAATTCGATCTGGCTCACTGAAAGGTGTGGCCTAAACCACAAATTTTGGAACGGCTCTGCTTAGGTGGAGCCAAAAATTATGTGAAAAGGATAGAGAAATTACTCTATCTTCAAAATTCGAGCATCTAGGGCAAGTAATCATACATTAGAGCGTACATGTACATATAAGTCGTCATCCTTCTCGCTCAGGAAAACTTGTTACAAAGGGACTCAGTAACTCGGCATCTTGTTGGACGAGTACATCAAACTTGGATGGTAGTCTCCTTCGCATGTGGCGTTGACGACGTCCAGATGGACGGAGAATTCTGTTTGCTACGTTAGATTGAAGATTTTAATTCGGAAACTTTAGCATGTGACTGGTATGGCACAGGCCATTCTCGCACGCACATGCAGATATGTACGCTACGCGTCCGCTTGCTTCTTCGGTTTAATTACCCAAGTTTGAGGTACTAATTCGATCTGGCTCACTGAAAGGTGTGGCCTAAACCACAAATTTTGGAACGGCTCTGCTTAGGTGGAGCCAAAAATTATGTGAAAAGGATAGAGACATTACTCTATCTTCAAAATTCGAGCATCTAGGGCAAGTAATCATACATTAGACGCATGTACATATAAAGTCGTCATCCTTCTCGCTCAGGAAAACTTGTTACAAAGGGACTCAGTAACTCGGCATCTTGTTGGACGAGTACATCAAACTTGGATGGTAGTCTCCTTGGCATGTGGCGTTGACGACGTCCAGATGGACGGAGAATTCTGTTTGCCACGTTAGATTGAAGATTTTAGTTCGGAAACTTTAGCATGTGACTGGTATGGCACAGGCCATTCTCGCACGCACATGCAGATATGTACGCGACGCGTCCGCCTGCTTCTTCGGTTTAATTACCCAAGTTTGAGGTACTAATTCGATCTGGCTCACTGAAAGGTGTGGCCTAAACCACAAATTTTGGAACGGCTCTGCTTAGGTGGAGCCAAAAATTATGTGAAAAAGATAGAGAAATTACTCTATCTTCAAAATTCGAGCATCTAGGGCAAGTAATCATACATTAGACGCATGTACATATAAAGTCGTCATCCTTCTCGCTCAGGAAAACTTGTTACAAAGGGACTCAGTAACTCGGCATCTTGTTGGACGAGTACATCAAACTTGGATGGTAGTCTCCTTGGCATGTGGCGTTGACGACGTCCAGATGGACGGAGAATTCTGTTTGCTACGTTAGATTGAAGATTTTAGTTCGGAAACTTTAGCATGTGACTGGTATGGCACAGGCCATTCTCGCACGCACATGCAGATATGTACGCTACGCGTCCGCTTGCTTCTTCGGTTTAATTACCCAAGTTTGAGGTACTAATTCGATCTGGCTCACTGAAAGGTGTGGCCTAAACCACAAATTTGGAACGGCTCTGCTTAGGTGGAGCCAAAAATTATGTGAAAAAGATAGAGACATACTCTATCTTCAAAATTCGAGCATCTAGGGCAAGTAATCATACATTAGACGCATGTACATATAAAGTCGTCATCCTTCTCGCTCAGGAAAACTTGTTACAAAGGGACTCAGTAACTCGGCATCTTGTTGGACGAGGACATCAAACTTGGATGGTAGTCTCCTTGGCATGTGGCGTTGACGACGTCCAGATGGACGGAGAATTCTGTTTGCTACGTTAGATTGAAGATTTTAGTTCGGAAACTTTAGCATGTGACTGGTATGGCACAGGCCATTCTCGCACGCACATGCAGATATGTACGCTACGCGTCCGCTGCTTCTTCGGTTTAATTACCCAAGTTTGAGGTACTAATTCGATCTGGCTCACTGAAAGGTGTGGCCTAAACCACAAATTTTGGAACGGCTCTGCTTAGGTGGAGCCAAAAATTATGTGAAAAGATAGAGAAATTACTCTATCTTCAAAATTCGAGCATCTAGGGCAAGTAATCATACATTAGACGCATGTACATATAAAGTCGTCATCCTTCACGCTCAGAAAACTTGTTACAAAGGGACTCAGTAACTCGGCATCTTGTTGGACGAGGACATCAAACTTGGATGGTAGTCTCCTTCGCATGTGGCGTTGACGACGTCCAGATGGACGGAGAATTCTGTTTGCTACGTTAGATTGAAGATTTTAATTCGGAAACTTTAGCATGTGACTGGTATGGCACAGGCCATTCTCGCACGCACATGCAGATATGTACGCAACGCGTCCGCTTGCTTCTTCGGTTTAATTACCCAAGTTTGAGGTACTAATTCGATCTGGCTCACTGAAAGGTGTGGCCTAAACCACAAATTTTGGAACGGCTCTGCTTAGGTGGAGCCAAAAATTATGTGAAAAGGATAGAGAAATTACTCTATCTTCAAAATTCGAGCATCTAGGGCAAGTAATCATACATTAGACGCATGTACATGTACATATAAGTCGTCATCCTTCTCGCTCAGGAAAACTTGTTACAAAGGACTCAGTAACTCGGCATCTTGTTGGACGAGTACATCAAACTTGGATGGTAGTCTCCTTGGCATGTGGCGTTGACGACGTCCAGATGGACGGAGAATTCTGTTTGCTACGTTAGATTGAAGATTTTAATTCGGAAACTTTAGCATGTAACTGGTATGGCACAGGCCATTCTCGCACGCACATGCAGATATGTACGCTACGCGTCCGCTTGCTTCTTCGGTTTAATTACCCAAGTTTGAGGTACTAATTCGATCTGGCTCACTGAAAGGTGTGGCCTAAACCACAAATTTTGGAACGGCTCTGCTTAGGTGGAGCCAAAAATTATGTGAAAAAGATAGAGAAATACTCTATCTTCAAAATTCGAGCATCTAGGGCAAGTAATCATACATTAGACGCATGTACATATAAAGTCGTCATCCTTCTCGCTCAGGAAAACTTGTTACAAAGGGACTCAGTAACTCGGCATCTTGTTGGACGAGAGTACATCAAACTTGGATGGTAGTCTCCTTGGCATGTGGCGTTGACGACGTCCAGATGGACGGAGAATTCTGTTTGCTACGTTAGATTGAAGATTTTAATTCGGAAACTTTAGCATGTAACTGGTATGGCACAGGCCATTCTCGCACGCACATGCAGATATGTACGCTACGCGTCCGCTTGCTTCTTCGGTTTAATTACCCAAGTTTGAGGTACTAATTCGATCTGGCTCACTGAAAGGTGTGGCCTAAACCACAAATTTTGGAACGGCTCTGCTTAGGTGGAGCCAAAAATTATGTGAAAAAGATAGAGAAATTACTCTATCTTCAAAATTCGAGCATCTAGGGCAAGTAATCATACATTAGACGCATGTACATATAAAGTCGTCATCCTTCACGCTCAGGAAAACTTGTTACAAAGGGACTCAGTAACTCGGCATCTTGTTGGACGAGTACATCAAACTTGGATGGTAGTCTCCTTGGCATGTGGCGTTGACGACGTCCAGATGGACGGAGAATTCTGTTTGCTACGTTAGATTGAAGATTTTAATTCGGAAACTTTAGCATGTAACTGGTATGGCACAGGCCATTCTCGCACGCACATGCAGATATGTACGCAACGCGTCCGCTTGCTTCTTCGGTTTAATTACCCAAGTTTGAGGTACTAATTCGATCTGGCTCACTGAAAGGTGTGGCCTAAACCACAAATTTTGGAACGGCTCTGCTTAGGTGGAGCCAAAAATTATGTGAAAAGGATAGAGAAATACTCTATCTTCAAAATTCGAGCATCTAGGGCAAGTAATCATACATTAGACGCATGTACATGTACATATAGAGTCGTCATCCTTCTCGCTCAGGAAAACTTGTTACAAAGGGACTCAGTAACTCGGCATCTTGTTGGACGAGTACATCAAACTTGGATGGTAGTCTCCTTGGCATGTGGCGTTGACGACGTCCAGATGGACGGAGAATTCTGTTTGCTACGTTAGATTGAAGATTTTAATTCGGAAACTTTAGCATGTAACTGGTATGGCACAGGCCATTCTCGCACGCACATGCAGATATGTACGCAACGCGTCCGCTTGCTTCTTCGGTTTAATTACCCAAGTTTGAGGTACTAATTCGATCTGGCTCACTGAAAGGTGTGGCCTAAACCACAAATTTTGGAACGGCTCTGCTTAGGGAAGCCAAAAAAGGTGTGGAAAAACACAACATATTATACATCATTCGAAAGCATCAACGAGCAATAAACATATTTGACGTTTATAGCTGCATAAGAAGCGCTAGAAAAACTTGAACAAAGGCGTAACTGGGTCTGGAAGGGCCTGGCTTGGTGGAGTCCCCTTCCAGACAGGCGCCTGCACGTCGCAAAAGTTAAGAAATCGAACGGGATTTTTTATGCGGAATGTAAAGCGACTTAGCTCTTACAGAGAAACAAGATTCAAATAGAAATAATACATCCGCAGTTGTTTAAGGCAAACATGGAAGTTTTGAGATAGATGGACTTTTGAGAATATGAAAATTTTACAGCGTGATTTAATATGTGAACTAAATTTTTCATGTTAAAAACGGCTTGAAAAAGAGTAATTATCTTAAAATTCAAAAATCTCTAAGCAAAAAATTTATTTTTCTCCATACAAACAGTCCATTTCACCAAAGGGACCCCTTTGGTGAAAAATGGTTAAAAGGGACTCAGTAACTTCTTCCATCAAACTTGGATGGTAGTCATCAGAAATGAAGGAGAATTATTATTGGCTACGTTACGTAAACATTAGTTTTAGAGTCCATAAAGCTATCACATATCGTGCAAATGTTAATTTTAGGGTATTTTCCTGCAATTTCGGCGAAAAAGATCTCTTCTGCAGCTATAAACATCAAATACGTTATCAGCTCGTTGAGAGCTTTCGAATGATGTATAAATTGTTATGGTTTGCCACCCCGTCGAAAGACTTCCCTTGTTAGGTGGAGCCAAAAATTATGTGAAAAGGATAGAGAAATTACTCTATCTTCAAAATTCGAGCATCTAGGGCAAGTAATCATACATTAGATGCATGTACATGTACATATAGAGTCGTCATCCTTCTCGCTCAGGAAAACTTGTTACAAAGGGACTCAGTAACTCGGCATCTTGTTGGACGAGTACATCAAACTTGGATGGTAGTCTCCTTGGCATGTGGCGTTGACGACGTCCAGATGGATGGAGAATTCTGTTTGCCACGTTAGATTGAAGATTTTAGTTCGGAAACTTTAGCATGTGACTGGTATGGCACAGGCCATTCTCGCACGCACATGCAGATATGTACGCTACGCGTCCGCTTGCTTCTTCGGTTTAATTACCCAAGTTTGAGGTACTAATTCGATCTGGCTCACTGAAAGGTGTGGCCTAAACCACAAATTTTGGAACGGCTCTGCTTAGGTGGAGCCAAAAATTATGTGAAAAGGATAGAGAAGTTACTCTATCTTCAAAATTCAAGCATCTAGGGCAAGTAATCATACATTAGACGCATGTACATATAAAGTCGTCATCCTTCTCGCTCAGGAAAACTTGTTACAAAGGGACTCAGTAACTCGGCATCTTGTTGGACGAGTACATCAAACTTGGATGGTAATCTCCTTGGTATGTGGCGTTGACGACGTCCAGATGGACGGAGAATTCTGTTTGCCACGTTAGATTGAAGATTTTAGTTCGGAAACTTTGAAGAAGCAAGCGGACGCGTTGCGTACATATCTGCAGCAAAACTTGTTACAAAGGGCTCAGTAACTCGGCATCTTGTTGGACGAGGACATCAAACTTGGATGGTAGTCTCCTTCGCATGTGGCGTTGACGACGTCCAGATGGACGGAGAATTCTGTTTGCTACGTTAGATTGAAGATTTTAGTTCGGAAACTTTAGCATGTGACTGGTATGGCACAGGCCATTCTCGCACGCACATGCAGATATGTACGCAACGCGTCCGCTTGCTTCTTCGGTTTAATTACCCAAGTTTGAGGTACTAATTCGATCTGGCTCACTGAAAGGTGTGGCCTAAACCACAAATTTTGGAACGGCTCTGCTTAGGTGGAGCCAAAAATTATGTGAAAAAGATAGAGAAGTTACTCTATCTTCAAAATTCAAGCATCTAGGGCAAGTAATCATACATTAGACGCATGTACATATAAAGTCGTCATCCTTCTCGCTCAGGAAAACTTGTTACAAAGGGCTCAGTAACTCGGCATCTTGTTGGACGAGTACATCAAACTTGGATGGTAGTCTCCTTGGCATGTGGCGTTGACGACGTCCAGATGGACGGAGAATTCTGTTTGCTACGTTAGATTGTTTAGTTCGGAAACTTTAGCATGTAACTGGTATGGCACAGGCCATTTTCGCACGCACATGCAGATATGTACGCAACGCGTCCGCTTTCTTCTTCGGTTTAATTACCCAAGTTTGAGGTACTAATTCGATCTGGCTCACTGAAAGGTGTGGCCTAAACCACAAATTTTGGAACGGCTCTGCTTAGGTGGAGCCAAAAATTATGTGAAAAAGATAGAGAAGTTACTCTATCTTCAAAATTCAAGCATCTAGGGCAAGTAATCATACATTAGACGCATGTACATATAAAGTCGTCATCCTTCTCGCTCAGGAAAACTTGTTACAAAGGGACTCAGTAACTCGGCATCTTGTTGGACGAGTACATCAAACTTGGATGGTAGTCTCCTTGGTATGTGGCGTTGACGACGTCCAGATGGACGGAGAATTCTGTTTGCCACGTTAGATTGAAGATTTTAGTTCGGAAACTTTAGCATGTAACTGGTATGGCACAGGCCATTCTCGCACGCACATGCAGATATGTACGCAACGCGTCCGCTTGCTTCTTCGGTTTAATTACCCAAGTTTGAGGTACTAATTCGATCTGGCTCACTGAAAGGTGTGGCCTAAACCACAAATTTTGGAACGGCTCTGCTTAGGTGGAGCCAAAAATTATGTGAAAAGGATAGAGAAATTACTCTATCTTCAAAATTCGAGCATCTAGGGCAAGTAATCATACATTAGACGCATGTACATATAAAGTCGTCATCCTTCTCGCTCAGGAAAACTTGTTACAAAGGGACTCAGTTACTCGGCATCTTGTTGGACGAGTACATCAAACTTGGATGGTAGTCTCCTTGGTATGTGGCGTTGACGACGTCCAGATGGACGGAGAATTCTGTTTGCCAGGTTAGATTGAAGATTTTAGTTCGGAAACTTTGAAGAAGCAAGCGGACGCGTTGCGTACATATCTGCAGCAAAACTTGTTACAAAGGGCTCAGTAACTCGGCATCTTGTTGGACGAGGACATCAAACTTGGATGGTAGTCTCCTTCGCATGTGGCGTTGACGACGTCCAGATGGACGGAGAATTCTGTTTGCTACGTTAGATTGAAGATTTTAGTTCGGAAACTTTAGCATGTGACTGGTATGGCACAGGCCATTCTCGCACGCACATGCAGATATGTACGCGACGCGTCCGCTTGCTTCTTCGGTTTAATTACCCAAGTTTGAGGTACTAATTCGATCTGGCTCACTGAAAGGTGTGGCCTAAACCACAAATTTTGGAACGGCTCTGCTTAGGTGGAGCCAAAAATTATGTGAAAAGGATAGAGAAATTACTCTATCTTCAAAATTCGAGCATCTAGGGCAAGTAATCATACATTAGACGCATGTACATATAAAGTCGTCATCCTTCTCGCTCAGGAAAACTTGTTACAAAGGGCTCAGTAACTCGGCATCTTGTTGGACGAGTACATCAAACTTGGATGGTAGTCTCCTTGGCATGTGGCGTTGACGACGTCCAGATGGACGGAGAATTCTGTTTGCTACGTTAGATTGAAGATTTTAGTTCGGAAACTTTAGCATGTAACTGGTATGGCACAGGCCATTCTCGCACGCACATGCAGATATGTAACTCGGCATCCGTTTGCTTCTTCGGTTTAATTACCCAAGTTTGAGGTACTAATTCGATCTGGCTCACTGAAAGGTGTGGCCTAAACCACAAATTTTGGAACGGCTCTGCTTAGGTGGAGCCAAAAATTATGTGAAAAGGATAGAGAAATTACTCTATCTTCAAAATTCGAGCATCTAGGGCAAGTAATCATACATTAGACGCATGTACATATAAAGTCGTCATCCTTCTCGCTCAGGAAAACTTGTTACAAAGGGACTCAGTAACTCGGCATCTTGTTGGACGAGTACATCAAACTTGGATGGTAGTCTCCTTGGTATGTGGCGTTGACGACGTCCAGATGGACGGAGAATTCTGTTTGCCACGTTAGATTGAAGATTTTAGTTCGGAAACTTTGAAGAAGCAAGCGGACGCGTTGCGTACATATCTGCAGCAAAACTTGTTACAAAGGGCTCAGTAACTCGGCATCTTGTTGGACGAGGACATCAAACTTGGATGGTAGTCTCCTTCGCATGTGGCGTTGACGACGTCCAGATGGACGGAGAATTCTGTTTGCTACGTTAGATTGAAGATTTTAGTTCGGAAACTTTAGCATGTGACTGGTATGGCACAGGCCATTCTCGCACGCACATGCAGATATGTACGCGATGCGTCCGCTTGCTTCTTCGGTTTAATTACCCAAGTTTGAGGTACTAATTCGATCTGGCTCACTGAAAGGTGTGGCCTAAACCACAAATTTTGGAACGGCTCTGCTTAGGTGGAGCCAAAAATTATGTGAAAAGGATAGAGAAATTACTCTATCTTCAAAATTCGAGCATCTAGGGCAAGTAATCATACATTAGACGCATGTACATATAAAGTCGTCATCCTTCTCGCTCAGGAAAACTTGTTACAAAGGGCTCAGTAACTCGGCATCTTGTTGGACGAGTACATCAAACTTGGATGGTAGTCTCCTTGGCATGTGGCGTTGACGACGTCCAGATGGACGGAGAATTCTGTTTGCTACGTTAGATTGAAGATTTTAGTTCGGAAACTTTAGCATGTAACTGGTATGGCACAGGCCATTCTCGCACGCACATGCAGATATGTACGCAACGCGTCCGCTTGCTTCTTCGGTTTAATTACCCAAGTTTGAGGTACTAATTCGATCTGGCTCACTGAAAGGTGTGGCCTAAACCACAAATTTTGGAACGGCTCTGCTTAGGTGGAGCCAAAAATTATGTGAAAAGGATAGAGAAATTACTCTATCTTCAAAATTCGAGCATCTAGGGCAAGTAATCATACATTAGACGCATGTACATATAAAGTCGTCATCCTCCTCGCTCAGGAAAACTTGTTACAAAGGGACTCAGTTACTCGGCATCTTGTTGGACGAGTACATCAAACTTGGATGGTAGTCTCCTTGGTATGTGGCGTTGACGACGTCCAGATGGACGGAGAATTCTGTTTGCCACGTTAGATTGAAGATTTTAGTTCGGAAACTTTGAAGAAGCAAGCGGACGCGTTGCGTACATATCTGCAGCAAAACTTGTTACAAAGGGCTCAGTAACTCGGCATCTTGTTGGACGAGGACATCAAACTTGGATGGTAGTCTCCTTCGCATGTGGCGTTGACGACGTCCAGATGGACGGAGAATTCTGTTTGCTACGTTAGATTGAAGATTTTAGTTCGGAAACTTTAGCATGTGACTGGTATGGCACAGGCCATTCTCGCACGCACATGCAGATATGTACGCGATGCGTCCGCTTGCTTCTTCGGTTTAATTACCCAAGTTTGAGGTACTAATTCGATCTGGCTCACTGAAAGGTGTGGCCTAAACCACAAATTTTGGAACGGCTCTGCTTAGGTGGAGCCAAAAATTATGTGAAAAGGATAGAGAAATTACTCTATCTTCAAAATTCGAGCATCTAGGGCAAGTAATCATACATTAGACGCATGTACATATAAAGTCGTCATCCTTCTCGCTCAGGAAAACTTGTTACAAAGGGACTCAGTTACTCGGCATCTTGTTGGACGAGTACATCAAACTTGGATGGTAGTCTCCTTGGTATGTGGCGTTGACGACGTCCAGATGGACGGAGAATTCTGTTTGCCACGTTAGATTGAAGATTTTAGTTCGGAAACTTTGAAGAAGCAAGCGGACGCGTTGCGTACATATCTGCAGCAAAACTTGTTACAAAGGGCTCAGTAACTCGGCATCTTGTTGGACGAGGACATCAAACTTGGATGGTAGTCTCCTTCGCATGTGGCGTTGACGACGTCCAGATGGACGGAGAATTCTGTTTGCTACGTTAGATTGAAGATTTTAGTTCGGAAACTTTAGCATGTGACTGGTATGGCACAGGCCATTCTCGCACGCACATGCAGATATGTACGCGACGCGTCCGCTTGCTTCTTCGGTTTAATTACCCAAGTTTGAGGTACTAATTCGATCTGGCTCACTGAAAGGTGTGGCCTAAACCACAAATTTTGGAACGGCTCTGCTTAGGTGGAGCCAAAAATTATGTGAAAAAGATAGAGAAGTTACTCTATCTTCAAAATTCAAGCATCTAGGGCAAGTAATCATACATTAGACGCATGTACATATAAAGTCGTCATCCTTCTCGCTCAGGAAAACTTGTTACAAAGGGACTCAGTAACTCGGCATCTTGTTGGACGAGTACATCAAACTTGGGTGGTAGTCTCCTTGGTATGTGGCGTTGACGACGTCCAGATGGACGGAGAATTCTGTTTGCCACGTTAGATTGAAGATTTTAGTTCGGAAACTTTGAAGAAGCAAGCGGACGCGTTGCGTACATATCTGCAGCAAAACTTGTTACAAAGGGCTCAGTAACTCGGCATCTTGTTGGACGAGGACATCAAACTTGGATGGTAGTCTCCTTCGCATGTGGCGTTGACGACGTCCAGATGGACGGAGAATTCTGTTTGCTACGTTAGATTGAAGATTTTAGTTCGGAAACTTTAGCATGTGACTGGTATGGCACAGGCCATTCTCGCACGCACATGCAGATATGTACGCGACGCGTCCGCTTGCTTCTTCGGTTTAATTACCCAAGTTTGAGGTACTAATTCGATCTGGCTCACTGAAAGGTGTGGCCTAAACCACAAATTTTGGAACGGCTCAGCTTAGGTGGAGCCAAATATTATGTGAAAAGGATAGAGAAATTACTCTATCTTCAAAATTCGAGCATCTAGGGCAAGTAATCATACATTAGACGCATGTACATATAAAGTCGTCATCCTTCTCGCTCAGGAAAACTTGTTACAAAGGGCTCAGTAACTCGGCATCTTGTTGGACGAGTACATCAAACTTGGATGGTAGTCTCCTTGGCATGTGGCGTTGACGACGTCCAGATGGACGGAGAATTCTGTTTGCCACGTTAGATTGAAGATTTTAGTTCGGAAACTTTAGCATGTGACTGGTATGGCACAGGCCATTCTCGCACGCACATGCAGATATGTACGCGACGCGTCCGCTTGCTTCTTCGGTTTAATTACCCAAGTTTGAGGTACTAATTCGATCTGGCTCACTGAAAGGTGTGGCCTAAACCACAAATTTTGGAACGGCTCTGCTTAGGTGGAGCCAAAAATTATGTGAAAAGGATAGAGAAATTACTCTATCTTCAAAATTCGAGCATCTAGGGCAAGTAATCATACATTAGACGCATGTACATATAAAGTCGTCATCCTTCTCGCTCAGGAAAACTTGTTACAAAGGGACTCAGTAACTCGGCATCTTGTTGGACGAGTACATCAAACTTGGATGGTAGTCTCCTTGGCATGTGGCGTTGACGACGTCCAGATGGACGGAGAATTCTGTTTGCCACGTTAGATTGAAGATTTTAGTTCGGAAACTTTAGCATGTGACTGGTATGGCACAGGCCATTCTCGCACGCACATGCAGATATGTACGCGACGCGTCCGCTTGCTTCTTCGGTTTAATTACCCAAGTTTGAGGTACTAATTCGATCTGGCTCACTGAAAGGTGTGGCCTAAACCACAAATTTTGGAACGGCTCTGCTTATTTGGAGCCAAAAATTATGTGAAAAGGATAGAGAAATTACTCTATCTTCAAAATTCGAGCATCTAGGGCAAGTAATCATACATTAGACGCATGTACATATAAAGTCGTCATCCTTCTCGCTCAGGAAAACTTGTTACAAAGGGACTCAGTAACTCGGCATCTTGTTGGACGAGTACATCAAACTTTTATGGTAGTCTCCTTGGCATGTGGCGTTGACGACGTCCAGATGGACGGAGAATTCTGTTTGCTACGTTAGATTGAAGATTTTAGTTCGGAAACTTTAGCATGTAACTGGTATGGCACAGGCCATTCTCGCACGCACATGCAGATATGTAACTCGGCATCCGTTTGCTTCTTCGGTTTAATTACCCAAGTTTGAGGTACTAATTCGATCTGGCTCACTGAAAGGTGTGGCCTAAACCACAAATTTTGGAACGGCTCTGCTTAGGTGGAGCCAAAAATTATGTGAAAAGGATAGAGAAATTACTCTATCTTCAAAATTCGAGCATCTAGGGCAAGTAATCATACATTAGACGCATGTACATATAAAGTCGTCATCCTTCTCGCTCAGGAAAACTTGTTACAAAGGGACTCAGTAACTCGGCATCTTGTTGGACGAGTACATCAAACTTGGATGGTAGTCTCCTTGGTATGTGGCGTTGACGACGTCCAGATGGACGGAGAATTCTGTTTGCCACGTTAGATTGAAGATTTTAGTTCGGAAACTTTGAAGAAGCAAGCGGACGCGTTGCGTACATATCTGCAGCAAAACTTGTTACAAAGGGCTCAGTAACTCGGCATCTTGTTGGACGAGGACATCAAACTTGGATGGTAGTCTCCTTCGCATGTGGCGTTGACGACGTCCAGATGGACGGAGAATTCTGTTTGCTACGTTAGATTGAAGATTTTAGTTCGGAAACTTTAGCATGTGACTGGTATGGCACAGGCCATTCTCGCACGCACATGCAGATATGTACGCGACGCGTCCGCTTGCTTCTTCGGTTTAATTACCCAAGTTTGAGGTACTAATTCGATCTGGCTCACTGAAAGGTGTGGCCTAAACCACAAATTTTGGAACGGCTCTGCTTAGGTGGAGCCAAAAATTATGTGAAAAAGATAGAGAAGTTACTCTATCTTCAAAATTCAAGCATCTAGGGCAAGTAATCATACATTAGACGCATGTACATATAAAGTCGTCATCCTTCTCGCTCAGGAAAACTTGTTACAAAGGGACTCAGTAACTCGGCATCTTGTTGGACGAGTACATCAAACTTGGGTGGTAGTCTCCTTGGTATGTGGCGTTGACGACGTCCAGATGGACGGAGAATTCTGTTTGCCACGTTAGATTGAAGATTTTAGTTCGGAAACTTTGAAGAAGCAAGCGGACGCGTTGCGTACATATCTGCAGCAAAACTTGTTACAAAGGGCTCAGTAACTCGGCATCTTGTTGGACGAGGACATCAAACTTGGATGGTAGTCTCCTTCGCATGTGGCGTTGACGACGTCCAGATGGACGGAGAATTCTGTTTGCTACGTTAGATTGAAGATTTTAGTTCGGAAACTTTAGCATGTGACTGGTATGGCACAGGCCATTCTCGCACGCACATGCAGATATGTACGCGACGCGTCCGCTTGCTTCTTCGGTTTAATTACCCAAGTTTGAGGTACTAATTCGATCTGGCTCACTGAAAGGTGTGGCCTAAACCACAAATTTTATAACGGCTCAGCTTAGGTGGAGCCAAATATTATGTGAAAAGGATAGAGAAATTACTCTATCTTCAAAATTCGAGCATCTAGGGCAAGTAATCATACATTAGACGCATGTACATATAAAGTCGTCATCCTTCTCGCTCAGGAAAACTTGTTACAAAGGGCTCAGTAACTCGGCATCTTGTTGGACGAGTACATCAAACTTGGATGGTAGTCTCCTTGGCATGTGGCGTTGACGACGTCCAGATGGACGGAGAATTCTGTTTGCCACGTTAGATTGAAGATTTTAGTTCGGAAACTTTAGCATGTGACTGGTATGGCACAGGCCATTCTCGCACGCACATGCAGATATGTACGCGACGCGTCCGCTTGCTTCTTCGGTTTAATTACCCAAGTTTGAGGTACTAATTCGATCTGGCTCACTGAAAGGTGTGGCCTAAACCACAAATTTTGGAACGGCTCTGCTTAGGTGGAGCCAAAAATTATGTGAAAAGGATAGAGAAATTACTCTATCTTCAAAATTCGAGCATCTAGGGCAAGTAATCATACATTAGACGCATGTACATATAAAGTCGTCATCCTTCTCGCTCAGGAAAACTTGTTACAAAGGGACTCAGTAACTCGGCATCTTGTTGGACGAGTACATCAAACTTGGATGGTAGTCTCCTTGGCATGTGGCGTTGACGACGTCCAGATGGACGGAGAATTCTGTTTGCCACGTTAGATTGAAGATTTTAGTTCGGAAACTTTAGCATGTGACTGGTATGGCACAGGCCATTCTCGCACGCACATGCAGATATGTACGCGACGCGTCCGCTTGCTTCTTCGGTTTAATTACCCAAGTTTGAGGTACTAATTCGATCTGGCTCACTGAAAGGTGTGGCCTAAACCACAAATTTTGGAACGGCTCTGCTTATTTGGAGCCAAAAATTATGTGAAAAGGATAGAGAAATTACTCTATCTTCAAAATTCGAGCATCTAGGGCAAGTAATCATACATTAGACGCATGTACATATAAAGTCGTCATCCTTCTCGCTCAGGAAAACTTGTTACAAAGGGACTCAGTAACTCGGCATCTTGTTGGACGAGTACATCAAACTTTTATGGTAGTCTCCTTGGCATGTGGCGTTGACGACGTCCAGATGGACGGAGAATTCTGTTTGCTACGTTAGATTGAAGATTTTAGTTCGGAAACTTTAGCATGTAACTGGTATGGCACAGGCCATTCTCGCACGCACATGCAGATATGTAACTCGGCATCCGTTTGCTTCTTCGGTTTAATTACCCAAGTTTGAGGTACTAATTCGATCTGGCTCACTGAAAGGTGTGGCCTAAACCACAAATTTTGGAACGGCTCTGCTTAGGTGGAGCCAAAAATTATGTGAAAAGGATAGAGAAATTACTCTATCTTCAAAATTCGAGCATCTAGGGCAAGTAATCATACATTAGACGCATGTACATATAAAGTCGTCATCCTTCTCGCTCAGGAAAACTTGTTACAAAGGGACTCAGTAACTCGGCATCTTGTTGGACGAGTACATCAAACTTGGATGGTAGTCTCCTTGGTATGTGGCGTTGACGACGTCCAGATGGACGGAGAATTCTGTTTGCCACGTTAGATTGAAGATTTTAGTTCGGAAACTTTGAAGAAGCAAGCGGACGCGTTGCGTACATATCTGCAGCAAAACTTGTTACAAAGGGCTCAGTAACTCGGCATCTTGTTGGACGAGGACATCAAACTTGGATGGTAGTCTCCTTCGCATGTGGCGTTGACGACGTCCAGATGGACGGAGAATTCTGTTTGCTACGTTAGATTGAAGATTTTAGTTCGGAAACTTTAGCATGTGACTGGTATGGCACAGGCCATTCTCGCACGCACATGCAGATATGTACGCGATGCGTCCGCTTGCTTCTTCGGTTTAATTACCCAAGTTTGAGGTACTAATTCGATCTGGCTCACTGAAAGGTGTGGCCTAAACCACAAATTTTGGAACGGCTCTGCTTAGGTGGAGCCAAAAATTATGTGAAAAGGATAGAGAAATTACTCTATCTTCAAAATTCGAGCATCTAGGGCAAGTAATCATACATTAGACGCATGTACATATAAAGTCGTCATCCTTCTCGCTCAGGAAAACTTGTTACAAAGGGCTCAATAACTCGGCATCTTGTTGGACGAGTACATCAAACTTGGATGGTAGTCTCCTTGGCATGTGGCGTTGACGACGTCCAGATGGACGGAGAATTCTGTTTGCTACGTTAGATTGAAGATTTTAGTTCGGAAACTTTAGCATGTAACTGGTATGGCACAGGCCATTCTCGCACGCACATGCAGATATGTACGCAACGCGTCCGCTTGCTTCTTCGGTTTAATTACCCAAGTTTGAGGTACTAATTCGATCTGGCTCACTGAAAGGTGTGGCCTAAACCACAAATTTTGGAACGGCTCTGCTTATTTGGAGCCAAAAATTATGTGAAAAGGATAGAGAAATTACTCTATCTTCAAAATTCGAGCATCTAGGGCAAGTAATCATACATTAGACGCATGTACATATAAAGTCGTCATCCTTCTCGCTCAGGAAAACTTGTTACAAAGGGACTCAGTAACTCGGCATCTTGTTGGACGAGTACATCAAACTTTTATGGTAGTCTCCTTGGCATGTGGCGTTGACGACGTCCAGATGGACGGAGAATTCTGTTTGCTACGTTAGATTGAAGATTTTAGTTCGGAAACTTTAGCATGTAACTGGTATGGCACAGGCCATTCTCGCACGCACATGCAGATATGTAACTCGGCATCCGTTTGCTTCTTCGGTTTAATTACCCAAGTTTGAGGTACTAATTCGATCTGGCTCACTGAAAGGTGTGGCCTAAACCACAAATTTTGGAACGGCTCTGCTTAGGTGGAGCCAAAAATTATGTGAAAAGGATAGAGAAATTACTCTATCTTCAAAATTCGAGCATCTAGGGCAAGTAATCATACATTAGACGCATGTACATATAAAGTCGTCATCCTTCTCGCTCAGGAAAACTTGTTACAAAGGGACTCAGTAACTCGGCATCTTGTTGGACGAGTACATCAAACTTGGATGGTAGTCTCCTTGGTATGTGGCGTTGACGACGTCCAGATGGACGGAGAATTCTGTTTGCCACGTTAGATTGAAGATTTTAGTTCGGAAACTTTGAAGAAGCAAGCGGACGCGTTGCGTACATATCTGCAGCAAAACTTGTTACAAAGGGCTCAGTAACTCGGCATCTTGTTGGACGAGGACATCAAACTTGGATGGTAGTCTCCTTCGCATGTGGCGTTGACGACGTCCAGATGGACGGAGAATTCTGTTTGCTACGTTAGATTGAAGATTTTAGTTCGGAAACTTTAGCATGTGACTGGTATGGCACAGGCCATTCTCGCACGCACATGCAGATATGTACGCGATGCGTCCGCTTGCTTCTTCGGTTTAATTACCCAAGTTTGAGGTACTAATTCGATCTGGCTCACTGAAAGGTGTGGCCTAAACCACAAATTTTGGAACGGCTCTGCTTAGGTGGAGCCAAAAATTATGTGAAAAGGATAGAGAAATTACTCTATCTTCAAAATTCGAGCATCTAGGGCAAGTAATCATACATTAGACGCATGTACATATAAAGTCGTCATCCTTCTCGCTCAGGAAAACTTGTTACAAAGGGCTCAATAACTCGGCATCTTGTTGGACGAGTACATCAAACTTGGATGGTAGTCTCCTTGGCATGTGGCGTTGACGACGTCCAGATGGACGGAGAATTCTGTTTGCTACGTTAGATTGAAGATTTTAGTTCGGAAACTTTAGCATGTAACTGGTATGGCACAGGCCATTCTCGCACGCACATGCAGATATGTACGCAACGCGTCCGCTTGCTTCTTCGGTTTAATTACCCAAGTTTGAGGTACTAATTCGATCTGGCTCACTGAAAGGTGTGGCCTAAACCACAAATTTTGGAACGGCTCTGCTTATTTGGAGCCAAAAATTATGTGAAAAGGATAGAGAAATTACTCTATCTTCAAAATTCGAGCATCTAGGGCAAGTAATCATACATTAGACGCATGTACATATAAAGTCGTCATCCTTCTCGCTCAGGAAAACTTGTTACAAAGGGACTCAGTAACTCGGCATCTTGTTGGACGAGTACATCAAACTTTTATGGTAGTCTCCTTGGCATGTGGCGTTGACGACGTCCAGATGGACGGAGAATTCTGTTTGCTACGTTAGATTGAAGATTTTAGTTCGGAAACTTTAGCATGTAACTGGTATGGCACAGGCCATTCTCGCACGCACATGCAGATATGTAACTCGGCATCCGTTTGCTTCTTCGGTTTAATTACCCAAGTTTGAGGTACTAATTCGATCTGGCTCACTGAAAGGTGTGGCCTAAACCACAAATTTTGGAACGGCTCTGCTTAGGTGGAGCCAAAAATTATGTGAAAAGGATAGAGAAATTACTCTATCTTCAAAATTCGAGCATCTAGGGCAAGTAATCATACATTAGACGCATGTACATATAAAGTCGTCATCCTTCTCGCTCAGGAAAACTTGTTACAAAGGGACTCAGTAACTCGGCATCTTGTTGGACGAGTACATCAAACTTGGATGGTAGTCTCCTTGGTATGTGGCGTTGACGACGTCCAGATGGACGGAGAATTCTGTTTGCCACGTTAGATTGAAGATTTTAGTTCGGAAACTTTGAAGAAGCAAGCGGACGCGTTGCGTACATATCTGCAGCAAAACTTGTTACAAAGGGCTCAGTAACTCGGCATCTTGTTGGACGAGGACATCAAACTTGGATGGTAGTCTCCTTCGCATGTGGCGTTGACGACGTCCAGATGGACGGAGAATTCTGTTTGCTACGTTAGATTGAAGATTTTAGTTCGGAAACTTTAGCATGTGACTGGTATGGCACAGGCCATTCTCGCACGCACATGCAGATATGTACGCGACGCGTCCGCTTGCTTCTTCGGTTTAATTACCCAAGTTTGAGGTACTAATTCGATCTGGCTCACTGAAAGGTGTGGCCTAAACCACAAATTTTGGAACGGCTCTGCTTAGGTGGAGCCAAAAATTATGTGAAAAGGATAGAGAAATTACTCTATCTTCAAAATTCGAGCATCTAGGGCAAGTAATCATACATTAGACGCATGTACATATAAAGTCGTCATCCTTCTCGCTCAGGAAAACTTGTTACAAAGGGCTCAATAACTCGGCATCTTGTTGGACGAGTACATCAAACTTGGATGGTAGTCTCCTTGGCATGTGGCGTTGACGACGTCCAGATGGACGGAGAATTCTGTTTGCTACGTTAGATTGAAGATTTTAGTTCGGAAACTTTAGCATGTAACTGGTATGGCACAGGCCATTCTCGCACGCACATGCAGATATGTACGCAACGCGTCCGCTTGCTTCTTCGGTTTAATTACCCAAGTTTGAGGTACTAATTCGATCTGGCTCACTGAAAGGTGTGGCCTAAACCACAAATTTTGGAACGGCTCTGCTTAGGTGGAGCCAAAAATTATGTGAAAAGGATAGAGAAATTACTCTATCTTCAAAATTCGAGCATCTAGGGCAAGCAATCATACATTAGACGCATGTACATATAAAGTCGTCATCCTTCTCGCTCAGGAAAACTTGTTACAAAGGGACTCAGTTACTCGGCATCTTGTTGGACGAGTACATCAAACTTGGATGGTAGTCTCCTTGGTATGTGGCGTTGACGACGTCCAGATGGACGGAGAATTCTGTTTGCCACGTTAGATTGAAGATTTTAGTTCGGAAACTTTGAAGAAGCAAGCGGACGCGTTGCGTACATATCTGCAGCAAAACTTGTTACAAAGGGCTCAGTAACTCGGCATTTTGTTGGACGAGGACATCAAACTTGGATGGTAGTCTCCTTCGCATGTGGCGTTGACGACGTCCAGATGGACGGAGAATTCTGTTTGCTACGTTAGATTGAAGATTTTAGTTCGGAAACTTTAGCATGTGACTGGTATGGCACAGGCCATTCTCGCACGCACATGCAGATATGTACGCGACGCGTCCGCTTGCTTCTTCGGTTTAATTACCCAAGTTTGAGGTACTAATTCGATCTGGCTCACTGAAAGGTGTGGCCTAAACCACAAATTTTGGAACGGCTCTGCTTAGGTGGAGCCAAAAATTATGTGAAAAGGATAGAGAAATTACTCTATCTTCAAAATTCGAGCATCTAGGGCAAGTAATCATACATTAGACGCATGTACATATAAAGTCGTCATCCTTCTCGCTCAGGAAAACTTGTTACAAAGGGACTCAGTTACTCGGCATCTTGTTGGACGAGTACATCAAACTTGGATGGTAGTCTCCTTGGTATGTGGCGTTGACGACGTCCAGATGGACGGAGAATTCTGTTTGCCACGTTAGATTGAAGATTTTAGTTCGGAAACTTTGAAGAAGCAAGCGGACGCGTTGCGTACATATCTGCAGCAAAACTTGTTACAAAGGGCTCAGTAACTCGGCATCTTGTTGGACGAGGACATCAAACTTGGATGGTAGTCTCCTTGGCATGTGGCGTTGACGACGTCCAGATGGACGGAGAATTCTGTTTGCTACGTTAGATTGAAGATTTTAGTTCGGAAACTTTAGCATGTAACTGGTATGGCACAGGCCATTCTCGCACGCACATGCAGATATGTACGCAACGCGTCCGCTTGCTTCTTCGGTTTAATTACCCAAGTTTGAGGTACTAATTCGATCTGGCTCACTGAAAGGTGTGGCCTAAACCACAAATTTTGGAACGGCTCTGCTTAGGTGGAGCCAAAAATTATGTGAAAAGGATAGAGAAATTACTCTATCTTCAAAATTCGAGCATCTAGGGCAAGCAATCATACATTAGACGCATGTACATATAAAGTCGTCATCCTTCTCGCTCAGGAAAACTTGTTACAAAGGGACTCAGTTACTCGGCATCTTGTTGGACGAGTACATCAAACTTGGATGGTAGTCTCCTTGGTATGTGGCGTTGACGACGTCCAGATGGACGGAGAATTCTGTTTGCCACGTTAGATTGAAGATTTTAGTTCGGAAACTTTGAAGAAGCAAGCGGACGCGTTGCGTACATATCTGCAGCAAAACTTGTTACAAAGGGCTCAGTAACTCGGCATTTTGTTGGACGAGGACATCAAACTTGGATGGTAGTCTCCTTCGCATGTGGCGTTGACGACGTCCAGATGGACGGAGAATTCTGTTTGCTACGTTAGATTGAAGATTTTAGTTCGGAAACTTTAGCATGTGACTGGTATGGCACAGGCCATTCTCGCACGCACATGCAGATATGTACGCGACGCGTCCGCTTGCTTCTTCGGTTTAATTACCCAAGTTTGAGGTACTAATTCGATCTGGCTCACTGAAAGGTGTGGCCTAAACCACAAATTTTGGAACGGCTCTGCTTAGGTGGAGCCAAAAATTATGTGAAAAGGATAGAGAAATTACTCTATCTTCAAAATTCGAGCATCTAGGGCAAGTAATCATACATTAGACGCATGTACATATAAAGTCGTCATCCTTCTCGCTCAGGAAAACTTGTTACAAAGGGACTCAGTTACTCGGCATCTTGTTGGACGAGTACATCAAACTTGGATGGTAGTCTCCTTGGTATGTGGCGTTGACGACGTCCAGATGGACGGAGAATTCTGTTTGCCACGTTAGATTGAAGATTTTAGTTCGGAAACTTTGAAGAAGCAAGCGGACGCGTTGCGTACATATCTGCAGCAAAACTTGTTACAAAGGGCTCAGTAACTCGGCATCTTGTTGGACGAGGACATCAAACTTGGATGGTAGTCTCCTTCGCATGTGGCGTTGACGACGTCCAGATGGACGGAGAATTCTGTTTGCTACGTTAGATTGAAGATTTTAGTTCGGAAACTTTAGCATGTGACTGGTATGGCACAGGCCATTCTCGCACGCACATGCAGATATGTACGCGACGCGTCCGCTTGCTTCTTCGGTTTAATTACCCAAGTTTGAGGTACTAATTCGATCTGGCTCACTGAAAGGTGTGGCCTAAACCACAAATTTTGGAACGGCTCTGCTTAGGTGGAGCCAAAAATTATGTGAAAAAGATAGAGAAGTTACTCTATCTTCAAAATGCAAGCATCTAGGGCAAGTAATCATACATTAGACGCATGTACATATAAAGTCGTCATCCTTCTCGCTCAGGAAAACTTGTTACAAAGGGACTCAGTAACTCGGCATCTTGTTGGACGAGTACATCAAACTTGGGTGGTAGTCTCCTTGGTATGTGGCGTTGACGACGTCCAGATGGACGGAGAATTCTGTTTGCCACGTTAGATTGAAGATTTTAGTTCGGAAACTTTGAAGAAGCAAGCGGACGCGTTGCGTACATATCTGCAGCAAAACTTGTTACAAAGGGCTCAGTAACTCGGCATTTTGTTGGACGAGGACATCAAACTTGGATGGTAGTCTCCTTCGCATGTGGCGTTGACGACGTCCAGATGGACGGAGAATTCTGTTTGCTACGTTAGATTGAAGATTTTAGTTCGGAAACTTTAGCATGTGACTGGTATGGCACAGGCCATTCTCGCACGCACATGCAGATATGTACGCGACGCGTCCGCTTGCTTCTTCGGTTTAATTACCCAAGTTTGAGGTACTAATTCGATCTGGCTCACTGAAAGGTGTGGCCTAAACCACAAATTTTGGAACGGCTCTGCTTAGGTGGAGCCAAAAATTATGTGAAAAGGATAGAGAAATTACTCTATCTTCAAAATTCGAGCATCTAGGGCAAGTAATCATACATTAGACGCATGTACATATAAAGTCGTCATCCTTCTCGCTCAGGAAAACTTGTTACAAAGGGCTCAGTAACTCGGCATCTTGTTGGACGAGTACATCAAACTTGGATGGTAGTCTCCTTGGCATGTGGCGTTGACGACGTCCAGATGGACGGAGAATTCTGTTTGCTACGTTAGATTGAAGATTTTAGTTCGGAAACTTTAGCATGTAACTGGTATGGCACAGGCCATTCTCGCACGCACATGCAGATATGTACGCAACGCGTCCGCTTGCTTCTTCGGTTTAATTACCCAAGTTTGAGGTACTAATTCGATCTGGCTCACTGAAAGGTGTGGCCTAAACCACAAATTTTGGAACGGCTCTGCTTAGGTGGAGCCAAAAATTATGTGAAAAGGATAGAGAAATTACTCTATCTTCAAAATTCGAGCATCTAGGGCAAGTAATCATACATTAGACGCATGTACATATAAAGTCGTCATCCTTCTCGCTCAGGAAAACTTGTTACAAAGGGACTCAGTTACTCGGCATCTTGTTGGACGAGTACATCAAACTTGGATGGTAGTCTCCTTGGTATGTGGCGTTGACGACGTCCAGATGGACGGAGAATTCTGTTTGCCACGTTAGATTGAAGATTTTAGTTCGGAAACTTTGAAGAAGCAAGCGGACGCGTTGCGTACATATCTGCAGCAAAACTTGTTACAAAGGGCTCAGTAACTCGGCATCTTGTTGGACGAGGACATCAAACTTGGATGGTAGTCTCCTTCGCATGTGGCGTTGACGACGTCCAGATGGACGGAGAATTCTGTTTGCTACGTTAGATTGAAGATTTTAGTTCGGAAACTTTAGCATGTGACTGGTATGGCACAGGCCATTCTCGCACGCACATGCAGATATGTACGCGACGCGTCCGCTTGCTTCTTCGGTTTAATTACCCAAGTTTGAGGTACTAATTCGATCTGGCTCACTGAAAGGTGTGGCCTAAACCACAAATTTTGGAACGGCTCTGCTTAGGTGGAGCCAAAAATTATGTGAAAAAGATAGAGAAGTTACTCTATCTTCAAAATGCAAGCATCTAGGGCAAGTAATCATACATTAGACGCATGTACATATAAAGTCGTCATCCTTCTCGCTCAGGAAAACTTGTTACAAAGGGACTCAGTAACTCGGCATCTTGTTGGACGAGTACATCAAACTTGGGTGGTAGTCTCCTTGGTATGTGGCGTTGACGACGTCCAGATGGACGGAGAATTCTGTTTGCCACGTTAGATTGAAGATTTTAGTTCGGAAACTTTGAAGAAGCAAGCGGACGCGTTGCGTACATATCTGCAGCAAAACTTGTTACAAAGGGCTCAGTAACTCGGCATTTTGTTGGACGAGGACATCAAACTTGGATGGTAGTCTCCTTCGCATGTGGCGTTGACGACGTCCAGATGGACGGAGAATTCTGTTTGCTACGTTAGATTGAAGATTTTAGTTCGGAAACTTTAGCATGTGACTGGTATGGCACAGGCCATTCTCGCACGCACATGCAGATATGTACGCGACGCGTCCGCTTGCTTCTTCGGTTTAATTACCCAAGTTTGAGGTACTAATTCGATCTGGCTCACTGAAAGGTGTGGCCTAAACCACAAATTTTGGAACGGCTCTGCTTAGGTGGAGCCAAAAATTATGTGAAAAGGATAGAGAAATTACTCTATCTTCAAAATTCGAGCATCTAGGGCAAGTAATCATACATTAGACGCATGTACATATAAAGTCGTCATCCTTCTCGCTCAGGAAAACTTGTTACAAAGGGCTCAGTAACTCGGCATCTTGTTGGACGAGTACATCAAACTTGGATGGTAGTCTCCTTGGCATGTGGCGTTGACGACGTCCAGATGGACGGAGAATTCTGTTTGCCACGTTAGATTGAAGATTTTAGTTCGGAAACTTTAGCATGTGACTGGTATGGCACAGGCCATTCTCGCACGCACATGCAGATATGTACGCGACGCGTCCGCTTGCTTCTTCGGTTTAATTACCCAAGTTTGAGGTACTAATTCGATCTGGCTCACTGAAAGGTGTGGCCTAAACCACAAATTTTGGAACGGCTCTGCTTAGGTGGAGCCAAAAATTATGTGAAAAGGATAGAGAAATTACTCTATCTTCAAAATTCGAGCATCTAGGGCAAGTAATCATACATTAGACGCATGTACATATAAAGTCGTCATCCTTCTCGCTCAGGAAAACTTGTTACAAAGGGACTCAGTAACTCGGCATCTTGTTGGACGAGTACATCAAACTTGGATGGTAGTCTCCTTGGCATGTGGCGTTGACGACGTCCAGATGGACGGAGAATTCTGTTTGCCACGTTAGATTGAAGATTTTAGTTCGGAAACTTTAGCATGTGACTGGTATGGCACAGGCCATTCTCGCACGCACATGCAGATATGTACGCGACGCGTCCGCTTGCTTCTTCGGTTTAATTACCCAAGTTTGAGGTACTAATTCGATCTGGCTCACTGAAAGGTGTGGCCTAAACCACAAATTTTGGAACGGCTCTGCTTATTTGGAGCCAAAAATTATGTGAAAAGGATAGAGAAATTACTCTATCTTCAAAATTCGAGCATCTAGGGCAAGTAATCATACATTAGACGCATGTACATATAAAGTCGTCATCCTTCTCGCTCAGGAAAACTTGTTACAAAGGGACTCAGTAACTCGGCATCTTGTTGGACGAGTACATCAAACTTTTATGGTAGTCTCCTTGGCATGTGGCGTTGACGACGTCCAGATGAACGGAGAATTCTGTTTTGCCACGTTAGATTGAAGATTTTAGTTCGGAAACTTTAGCATGTGACTGGTATGGCACAGGCCATTCTCGCACGCACATGCAGATATGTACGCGACGCGTCCGCTTGCTTCTTCGGTTTAATTACCCAAGTTTGAGGTACTAATTCGATCTGGCTCACTGAAAGGTGTGGCCTAAACCACAAATTTTTGGAACGGCTCTGCTTAGATGGAGCCAAAAATTATGTGAAAAGGATAGAGAAATTACTCTATCTTCAAAATTCGAGCATCTAGGGCAAGTAATCATACATTAGACGCATGTACATGTACATATAGAGTCGTCATCCTTCTCGCTCAGCAAAACTTGTTACAAAGGGCTCAGTAACTCGGCATCTTGTTGGACGAGGACATCAAACTTGGATGGTAGTCTCCTTCGCATGTGGCGTTGACGACGTCCAGATGGACGGATAATTCTGTTTGCTACGTTAGCATATTTAAATGACGAAGATTCGTCAAGGATGCAAATGTAGAAAAAGTAAGAAAATTTGTTTTTAAAATATTTCTAACCGCTGCCGAACCCTCATAATGTAAGGCAGCACACGCTGGACGTACGAGTAGAGCTGGCAAGCCGTTCCATCATCGATGAGTATCTCCTTTGTAGTTACTGCTTCCGGATCATCTCCCTCTTCGGCTTCTTCTCTCTCTTCCGTGTCCAATTCACGAGCAGGGATGACGACATTCAAGGAATCGGCATCGTCTCCGTATGAGAACGTGACCGGTTTAATGCTCTGAAAAAATATGTTTGAGAATTTTGTTTAGTTCACGAACATAGGTCTGATTTGCTAGCCTTAAGGAAGTCCTTAAATTCCAATAGAATTGGCTGCTTCTCTTCTCGCAGTCGAAGATTCCATCCAACCTTCTCTTGGGCTTTCTTACTCCACTCTGCACGTGCGCCCTCTGAATTTTTTTATTATAAAACTAATGAATTGCATCTACTAACTTGACTCAGAGTTTTTTATTATAAAACTAATTAATTGCAACTTCTAACTTGACTCAGAGTTTTTTATTACAAAACTAATTAATTGCATCTACTAACTTGACTCAGAGTAGGTGTAGTCTGCCGGATCGTCCTTGTAATTGAAAATTAGATCGAGTCGTCCACTCCTTAATTTACAGAATGTAGCAGATTGAAAGATCTTTTGTTTAAATTAAGATTAAGATTGTTTAGTCATTTTTTTAATATGAAATTATTCATTATGAAATTTAGATTTATGATAAATTACGATTTATATATGAAATTAAAGTGTAGTCCTAGGTCTCAACGTTTTTCCCCGAGCTCGGCGAAGAGCTGGACATCAAAAGAACTAATTAATTATTCTTTAAAAAAAAACTCGGAAAAGTGCAGTCCTATGTAGCAAAGTTATTCCCCGAGCTCGGCGAAGAGCTAGACATCAAAAGAACTAATTATTTATTCGTTTAAAAAACTCGGAAAAGTGTAGTCCTAGGTCGCAACGTTTTTCCCCGAGCTCGGCGAAGAGCTAGACATCAAAAGAACTAATTATTTATTCGTTTAAAAAACTCGGAAAAGTGTAGTCCTAGGTCGCAACGTTTTTCCCCGAGCTCGGCGAAGAGCTAGACATCAAAAGAACTAATTATTTATTCGTTTAAAAAACTCGGATAATTGTAGTCCTGGGTCGCCCCCTTATTCCCCGAGCCCGGCGAACAGCTCGGCCCGCTTGAGAAAGCTTTCAATGCCAATCAAAAGAGCAGCGAGCTAATGAAAACAGTGAACAGATAACATGACATACCCGTTGAAAATAGGGCACGCCTCCTTCAGCCCAGTCGATCCTCGCACACGGCAAGCTTCATTCTCTTCCAGAACACAAAGAGGGTTGAATGTCTCCCTTATGCTGCCCAACGCTAGTGCCATCTCCTAAAAAGCGCAAAAATGAGCGGATTTAGAACTTCATTTCTAAGTATCGCAACATACCCTTTCCGGACTCCCTGTGACATCCCTGGGAAGCCACAGCTCCTTCCTCTTTTCAGACCTCACTGAGCTGGTTCCTAAAATAAAAGAATAGTGAAACTTTCATATTATTCTAATTTTGCTTTCATTTTGGATAACATACGTCCTAATAAAGCACTGAGGACTGCTTGTGTATCTAACTCATTGATATGTACCTGCTGTAGACGCAGCCTCCTCTTCTTGTCGCTGTTCCTCCTCCCCCTCCTCCTCTCCCTGGTCTTCCTCTTCATCTTGAGGAGAGAGCATTCGGGTCTTACGAGTCCGCGACCTCCGAGAACTGCTTTTCACTGCTTGACCTTGTGCTGCTTGCAGAGCTGGTGGGCCGTACAATTCCTATGTTAAAATAAATATACTTTTCACACTCCCAGATTCAATCTTATTTTAATGATTACCTCCAGAAACTTTGTGGTCGGGATATGGTGATCATTCAGGATTTGCCTGATCACTTTCATATTATGCAGTTCTCTTTCAGTTGTCACTGGCAAGAATTTGTTTGCATTCACGACCATTGGCTTCCTTGTTTGCAAAGCCCTGCCGACAGCGAAAAGTCCTAGCTTCTGAAAGATTAGTTGAAATATCTCGAGCTAATGTACAAGAATGTGTCACTGTCGCAAGATTCTGATAATAGCAAGAACCTGTTCTACAGTCAGTTCGTCGTGGTCAGTACTCCGACAATGGTCGTAGATCCTTTTGACCTCCGTCCCACAGATCATGCAGAAACCTTTACGACGTTCCTTATCGTCGTAGAAGTCATCCAGAACCCCTGGAATAATTATTATTGAACATGTGTGAATTGTAAAAAAAAATTATTACATATTTACATGGGCACAATTTACCTTTGAGATCAACCGAGATGTCCCTGAAGAGGAGGCGATCCGGAATCGAATTGAAAGCTGCAATCGCTTCGTCCTCCGTAAGTTCCCGGCACTTGAACTTCGGTTTTTTAGACTTCGGCTCGGACTCAGCCATGACACCCAGGCCTTAGACCTGTAAAAGTAGATGACTTGCCCATTGGCGACTGAAGAAAATATACAGATAGCAGAACAATATAAAAATGAGAGAGAGAGAAGATGCAGGAAGGAAGTTAAAAGTTTTGAGTACTGGTCAAGAACCATGAATCACAGTCGACGTTTCTATAAGCGAAGGGGAATTGAGACTGCGAGAAACATGTTTCATCATGTTTACTCCATCTGAACTAGTTAACTAAGTTACGCTATTTCCGGGACTACCGCTATTTTAGGGAGCTTAAGAGCTTAAAAGAGCTAAGAAGAGTTTAGGAGTTTTTAGAGTTTTGGGGCTCAGTTAAGCTTTAGGAATTTTTAGAGTTTTGGGACTCAGTTAAGCTTAGGGACTTAAAGAAGAGTTAAGGAGTTTTTAGAGTTCAGGGTCTCAGCTAAGCTTAGGGAGTTAAAGAAGAGTTACGGAGTTTTTTAAAGTTTCGGGACTCAGCTAAGCTTAGGGAGTAAAAAGCTAATGAGCTTTTAGCTGGAGTGCAAGAACAGAAAGAAAGACATCAAAGGTTTGAAGAAGAGTTCAGAGCACGCCAAAGAGCTTACGAATACAGCACATCAGAAAGCATGCGAAGTTTAAGAGTTTAAGTAAATCTATGCACTAATAAAGACTCCTAATTTTTCAGGTAATTCTAAGCTGCACATCGTCATTTTACAATTAATAAAAAAAACCATTAAAAAAGGCCTATCCCGGCTCCACTGCACGCCGAGCCAAGACGGCCAACTCAGCTCAACTTAATGCAGAGCCAGGACGACGGAGTCAAGTTGAAGAGCACTCCCCGCTCTCTCCTCTCACTCACTCACTCCCCGCTCTCTCCTCTCACTCACTCCCCGCTCTCTCCTCTCACTGAGCGGTCGGTTCGTGGCTCGCTCCTTCCTAAGCCACATCTCCTCTCCGCGACGCCCCTCGTGCCTGGGGGGCAAAGCTTCTTTCAATCAGGCACCACGCCAGGTTCATCTTCTCTCTCCGGCCACCCCTCATACCCTAGGGCCAAGGGAAATATTTCTGTGATCTTCGGCCCATTCTTGGTTACGTCACAATATGGCGACTAATGTTGATTCCGCTGCCGTTTCCTCTTTCCTCCAGAGCAACAAGCTGAAGAGACCACGTCCCGCGGATGATGACACTCTCTCTCTCTCTACCGATGATGTCCTCAACTACCTCTTCGAGAAGCTCTCCTCTCTCACCGCCACGGTCTCCTCGCTCGAGTCTAACTCCGCATCCAAGGACCTTCTCATCAACGAGCTGACAAGTTCCATCTCCACCCTTTCCGAGAAGTGCGAATCCCTTGAAGCACTCCTGGCCCAAGCACCCAGCCACTCCACTCATGCTTCCAATGTTGTGATTGATGTGATTCAAGTGATTGATGATGATATTGATATGTCTCCCAATGACAATGCCTCCCCCCCCTCTTCCTCCTCTTCTCCACCCTGGGATTTCTCCCGCGAAACAGAGGAAGAGATTAGAGACCGCCACGAGCGCCGTCGAGCTCTGGTCATTTACGGCATCCCTGTTCTTTCTGCCGAATCCCCTACCCAAACGGCAAATGCTTACTACAATGCAGTCCTCGGACTCCTCGATTGTCTAAATGTTCCTTGCCTTCCCCTCGCTGTCTATCCCCTCGTAGACCAGGCTCGCAAGCCATCTTCAAATCCCCTCAAGGTCGTCCTCCCCACATCCAAGTTTCAAATCCTAGCCATCTCCAATGCCCACAGACTCCGCCATTCTCCCACCTATTCCAATTGTTTCCTCCTTCCATCGCGTACTTTCGCCCAGCGGGGCATTGTTCCCTCTCCCCCCAAACTCCCCGACTTCTCTCGCTTCTACACCAAACCACATGGCCGCCGCTCGGCCCCTAACATCCTGCCCCCCCGCCCTCTCTCATCTCGCGTGGCCACCCGCAGGCCTTCTCACTCTCACTCTCTTTCTCACTCTAACTCTCACTCTAACAACTCTCACTCTCACTCTAACAACCCTCCTATCTTCTCTAACCCCTCCTACGCGTCCGCGGTCACCCGCGTCCTTCATAACCACTCACCTCCTTCTCACATCTCTCACCACTACTCTCAACACCCACTGCCTCTCTCTCAGCCGCCACAGCCTCTCTCTCCTCCCACTCCCCTTCTCTCTCTCAACTACCCACCCAACCCCTACCAACCTTCTCCAATGCCTCCCCTCAATCCCTCTCCTCCCAACTACTCCTTCCCACCCCCTAACCCTCCCCCTTTTTACCACCCCCATCCCCAATACCAATTCTAAACACCCCCATTCGCAGGCATAGCTCCACCATTTGTTCTTTCAATGCCCGCTCAATTGTGAACAAAACTTTTGAACTGTCCTCTCTATTCTCCCGTTCCTTCGCTGTTATTGCCATTGTCGAAACCTGGCTTTCCTCCTCCCTCCCTGATAGTTATCTTCTAAACGGTAACCCTGACTATTTAGTCTCTCGCCAAGACCGCCCAAGGCGCAAGGGCGGGGGCGTTGCACTCTTCTTCCGCTCTTCCATCTCCACAAACACCGTCCTCTCTAAATCATCCCCCAACGCCTTTGAGCTCCTCGCAGTAGATGCTAGTTTTAACAGTGATCTCATCCGCTTCATCCTAGTTTACCGTCCCCCTTCATGTTGTGCCTCTGATAATTCTATCCTTGTCAACCTTCTTACAGATCTCTCCACCGCCCCTCACCCTACTATCATTTTAGGCGATTTTAACTACCCAGACATCGTCTGGAATTCCACCAGTCACCCCCCGCTTGCCTCTTCTTCTAAGCTCTTTTATGACTTTACATCCTCATGCTGTTTTGCTCAACTCACACCAGCTCCTACTTGCAATGCTCACTTCCTGGACCTCGTTCTCACCAATACTCCATCCCTCCTAAGCAACACTATCCTCTCCCCTCCCTTCCTCAATTCCGACCATTCCACCATCGAATCCACCCTTTCTCTCTCCCACGCCAAACCTTCTTTTACTTATATAAGGGATTACAACAAATTCGACCACCATTCAGCCTCCATGTTTCTTTTAGATTTTGCCTTCCCAGCCCCTTTCCATAAGCTCTCAAGTGTATATCACATGTACTCCGCACTGTCATCCGCCCTCCACGCTGTTGAAGACCTCTTCGTTCCCTTTAAACGTGTCTCCTCTCACGGTATTCGTATCCCCAATCACATTTACCGCCTTAAGCGGAAACGCTATGATGCTTGGCTCGCCCTCCTAGCCCATGAATCTGATTCCACTAGACATGCTTATTCCCTCATTAATTCCCGTTATTGTAAGGCTATTGATAAGTACTCTAGAAATGTAGAAAAACACGTCATTAACTCTAACAATAAGGCCCTCTTCTTCCGCTTTATGCGCAACCGCCTATCCTCCAAACCCCGAGGGGTCGATACTCTCACCTCACCTTCTGGTACTCTCTGCTTTACCGATGATACCAAGGCCCAACTCCTAGCTGCTACTTTTTCCTCTGCTTTTACTATTGACGATGGTAACCTCCCGGTCCTCGCCCCTAACTTTGTCACTCACTCTTCCCCCTCCTTTCAAATCAATTTCCCCCGTCATGAAATTTGCCGAGTTATCGAGACCTATAAGAACTCTTCCTGTAAGACTCCTGATAATTTCAACTTGTCTCTCATTAAGAAACTTGCCATCCCCATCTCGGAAGCTCTGGAATATATATTTGACTTCTCGTACTCCACCTCATCTGTCCCTACGGCCTGGAAAACTTCCATTATAATCCCCATTAAGAAAAAGCCTCCCTATTCTGACCCCTCCAACTATCGCCCTATCTCTATAACCTCATTATTTTCTCGAATTTTTGAACGTATGCTCTGTAAGAAACTCTACCCCTGGTGCAATAACGCTCACTTAATACCTGATGAACAGTACGGATTTAGACCAAAACGCTCCATTGATTACCAGTTGCTAGGTTGTCTCGAACATTGGACCGCTGCCATCTCCCGATCCCATTCCACCGATATCGTCTATTTTGATCACGCACGGGCCTTCGACCGTGTCTCCCATGCCAAACTCATCCATAAGCTCACACTTTTCTCCCTTCCTCCTAAATGCATCTCCTGGATCTCTGCCTTCCTTAGTAATCGCACTTTCTCCGTCCGCGTAGGCTCCTCCCTTTCCCCTCCCTTACCTGTCACTAGTGGCATCCCGCAAGGGACTGTTCTTGGTCCGCTCCTGTTTATCTTATTTACTAGCGATCTCCCATCACTTGTCTCTTCCCATGATGTTCACTCGCGTTGTTTTGCAGACGACCTCAAGATTTACCGCTCTTTTCCTAGTTCCTCCTCTAATGCTCCTCTCCAGGCAGCCATTGATGAAGTCTCCGCCTGGGCCATCAATTGGCAGCTCCCCCTGGCCCCCTCTAAGTGCTCAGTCCTCCACATTGGAAAAACCAATCCTAACACTACTTACTACCTTAACGGTTCCCCTCTCCCCTCCGTCCCAATCATGCGTGACCTTGGCGTCATTATAGATCCCCTCCTCTCCTTCTCTCCCCACTGTTCCTTTCTCACTAACAAAGCCATAAGCAAATGCCACCCCATCCTTCGCTCTCTTCGCTCTAGAAATAAGAATGTCCTCCTCTCGGCTTATATCCTGTACATCCGTCCCTTGCTAGAATCGTGTTCCTCTGTATTCTCTTCGCGTCTTAAGAAGGATATCCTTCCTTCTCTCCTACCCGTCCACCCGTTCCTCCATTCGCAACCACTCCTTCTTTATAAGAGCCGCCAAGGCCTTCAACGCCCTTGCAAAACATACCAATCCCTCTTCCCTCTCTTCTCCTGCTCCTCACCCAATCCATTAATTGTCCACTTCTGTACCATTCTTCATTGTTATCCATATCACTATTTCCCCTTATCCATTTCACTATTTCTATCTATTTATGTCTATTGCTATTCCTACTGCTATCTTCACATCACACACATATATATTCATCAAACACGTGCTTGACGCGTAATAAAATCAATCAATCAATCAAGAGCAACCTCAAGCTTGGGAAATTAAACCGACTTTGGACGAAAACGCTGGATGCCTATGAATTTGCGCAACCTACACTTGCCGAGTTTTCAAAGGGAGTTAATGATGCTGGGTATGCGTACTTGGAATGTTGGCTAAGTGCCAAAAAAATTTTATTTTGAGAGTTTTACTGCTTTAAAGGATACATAAAATTACAAAAAAAATCAGAGAGTAAGAGTAGAGTGGGAGAGACATGATAGAACTCTCTCTCTCTCTCTCTTTCTCTCTCTAAGTCGTCTCTCTCTCTTTCTTTCAATGTGAACAGCCTTCTTCAGGACTTGATCGTTTACTTGTAAGTGTCTGTGAGAACGCTCAACGTGAATTATATACATCTCTCTGTAGCTCATTACAAAGCTCTTACTTTGTAAAATTCACTGGTATAGAGAGAGAGTCAACTTTCGGTCTCTTTGTAAGTGTTATAATGTGTTTTAATCGAAAAAAATGCGTAAACGCACACATGTTGGCATTGTGCCAAAAACTTTAAATGACTTGTGAATGCGTTCAATGGACACGAAAAAATGCATATTTTTGCAGAGAGACAGAGTAATGCGAGAGGAAGACAGAGAAATAGAGAGAGAGTGAAAAAGTAAGTTGTAAGTGTATATATTTAATGTTTTTCATGTGTTTGGCTGCATGTGTGGTTGAGGCAGCGCGAATTGGCAAAGTGCCAATAATTATGAGGTGCAAAGAGGTGCGAAGAAATGAGCGAAATGAGGTGCAATGTGTGTTTTTTCTGCTTGCGCAGATTTTTTGCAATTTATTATGAATTTATGAATGTATTGTGTACTTACAGAGTTGTAAACAGCATAATTGAGACTTTTGAGTTTAAAGAGCCAAAGGTCCTCGCACGAATTTGATCATACTGTAGACGGCAAGAGTTTTACTGAGAGCTTATTGGTTGGCTGAGGGGAGGAGCTTATGTCTCTTTTTCTTAATTCTCTTTTTCTCGCCGTGCTCTCGCTTTTTTCTGCCTCTCACGCAAACCACGCCTCCCTCTCGCACACGCTAAAATGATCGCAGACACGTAAGAGCTAATGAGGAGTACAGGGAAAAGTGCCGATCAGATCACAGTATGAAAACTTTCCGCCCATGAGAAAATGGTGTTTGTACTTATGAACACGAAATACGAAGTGGTCAACATCAAACGTGATCGAATTGCAATGCAAATTGGCGAGTATATGTAAATCTATTTGTAACGAATATTCATGAATTTATTTTCATTAAATCAAGGAGAAAACATGTAATGTGTTTGTCCAGCTAGTTGCAAAATTATCATATTCTTTATTCATCATATTGTTTATTCAATATTATAATATTAGTATTTATGAGACACCGAAAACATTGAGCTGCAGCCAAAGAAACCATCGTGAGAAAATTCATGAATTTCTTTTCATTAAATCAAGGAGAAAACATGTAATGTGTTTGTCCAGCTAGTTGCAAAATTATCATATTCTTTATTCCTCATATTGTTTATTCAATATTATAATATTAGTATTTATGAGACACCGAAAACATTGAGCTGCAGCCAAAGAAACCATCGTGAGATAGCCAGAACGTCAAGAACGACTTCGCACATACGACGTTTACGAAAACGTTTACGAAGCTGAAGGCAAAAGAGAGAGAGAGATAATGCGATTTAAGTTACGAACATTACGCAAACGACATGGTTTACACATCGTTTGAAGCAAAAAGGATAGATATCGCACACTTACTGTGTTCCCCGAACCGGATTACCCGTTGGGGTGAACATTAGCGGAAAAAAGAGCAAAAAAGTTCGTACTCTGGGAATGGGAATAGTGTAATTTTACTCAAAAGTTTTTCAAATATGTACTTTTCTCATAAATTAAAAAAAATTAAGATCTTTCATCGAACAAACCTGGTCGCCGCTTCCAGACTGACTCTTCGAGTTACGTGGTTAGTGCCGCTTATTTGACAGAACGATCGTAGAGTCTGAATTTGACCAAACCAGACAGACACAAAGTGTGGCTTTCTAATGACTCTGCACACGAGGCGGTCACAGATAAAAGATGGGAGTGAGTGCAAATGGCTGATGAGAGTGAGGTCCGCGTCTTATGAGGTGAGAAACGAGCAGGTTTAGGCTCTCTTCCATATTGCTTCTATCATTCTAACTTTAGTGATTTTCTACTAAGTCACCTCATAAAGCAAGAGAAAAATAGATAGGAACATAGGAGACAAAATGAAGTAACAAAATATTTAAAAAAAAAATCTATTTAATAAACACTTGCTGTCTCTCTCTCTCTCTTTTTCTTTCTTTTAGAGGAAGTGTTTGCTCTTTTACGTACCCTATCGCGTTAATGTGCGTGGCGATGGAGAGACATGTGAGGAATCACAGATGAATTGGTGCATGGCACTCAACCAAGAATTCAGACAGCATGGGAGGATGCACAGATGCCTTTCAAAGTAGTTGGAATTCATATTATAATTCTTACATAATCATGGCGATATGAGAGATATGATACCAAGGAGGATAGACAAGGTACATATACATACAGAGAGAGATAGAGATAAATCATAATCGATGGAAATTTCAATGTTGCTGTGAAATTTTAAACCTCTAGGCCTGCCCGCAGGGCGGTTGCATCGAATCTCTCTTTAAATGTAAAAGTACTCTTGATTCCTCTTTGTAAACTGATTCCGGTCAAAGCAGCCTGCCTACCCTATCAGTCTCTCTCTCTCTCTCTCTCTCTCTCTCTCTCTCTTTCTCTCAATCTCTCTCTCTCTCTCTCTCTCTCTCTCTTTCTACCGCTCTGTCAACTCTCTCCACCGTTTTCTAACTAAGTGAAAGGCTCATCCTCTTGTTAAGTTCAATGCCTGGATACATAAGTATACATACATTCATTCAGGGTGAGCCATAATTTAAAAAAAAATCTCTCCTCAAGGCAATGACATGCCCTGCGTTCATATGGACATGAAGAGAAAAGAAGGTGCAGATACAGAGTAGGGAAACAGAGGTACACATACATAAATATGTACATACAGCGAGAGAGAGAGAGAGAGACAGAGAGAGGGAGAGAGAGAGTATATCTGCGGGTTAAGTAAAATAACATGAACAACCGAAGCAAACACGCTTAGCACAACAATCACGATGCGATGAAGGAGGAGAGGGAGAGCGGGAGCTGACCACTCGCCGGTCAGGACATGAAGCGGAATGGAAATCGACTGAAAGAGAGAGAGAGAGAGAGAGAGAGAGAGAGCGAGTGAAAAAGAGAATGAGAGAGTGTGGATTCACAAAGATTTTGCAAAATTATCTTCAAATTACCGATTGACGTTCAGGGGTATACGCAAATTCAGATCTGACTCTTTTTCTTTCTATCACTGTTTGTTTTTATCTCACTCTTCAGCATGTTATAGTAAACTTACAAAAGTGGTCTTGTTGTGACGGTGATTGTCGAAGACTTTAACCCTGTCAGACGATGGTTGAACTATGGCGAGAAGGCATGGGAGATGTTGTTTACAGGGTCAGTGGAGAAGAACAAGACGCTACCACGGCCAGCAGCCAACGGAATGGCGAACGACAAGCTTAAATAACTTGCTTTGCTTGCATTCTGATTGTGAAGGAGAAGAATTCGCCGTGCCTGCAGGTCCTTTTCCGCTACCACCCAGAATGATGTGGATCTAAACGTCTTCATCCAAAAAAAAACTCTTCAACTTTCTGAATTTATTATATTATTATAGCAAACAAATAAAGTATCGGCAGTTCAAGTTCAGTGTGTTTAGTTTAAGAGGGGAACAGACGGCGACAACGCTCGGTCGATCGGGTAATCAGTCGAAGCCCGTTTCCTCCCATCCGCCGGCACACTAAAGAATAGGGCAAGACAAATCTATAGGCTGATGGAAAAGCCCCCATCCCCCTCATTGACCCTGGAAAAGAAGCAGAAATCGCAAGAAATACTAATTTTTTCCGGATATCGAGCCACGGAACACGTACACGAACTCGTTATTGATCACCCCTTTTATTCATATTATATGTATCTTTCCACTTGATAGCACTAAGTTACTTCAATTTTTCACAGGAATTTTTTTTACTTCTTTTATAACACAACTTCCACAACATCCTGGGTGGACATATGAGACGTCAACTTCTAAATTCGCCATCAACTGCAACTACATATACACGAGTAAATCCAATTTTTCAAACTAGCTGGCGCCAATGAAGGAATCAAGAATCGCTTGCACCATCAATTTTTCCCCTAAACTTCAATTTGTCATAATTATCTCACTCGTTCAAAGACCCGATGTCGAGTTTCAGAGACCTTCAAAACACATTACTCAAACAATTTAAGTAAAAAAACAATTCCAAAATTTAAAAAAAATCGGCAGACGCCCACACTAGAAAATCTTTGCGACAAATCGGAAGTTTGCGAATAACCAGTTTTTTTTAACCCCTTTTACGCCTTCAAAGATGCTACTACTACTGTTCACACTTCATTCTATGCAGTCATCGAAATGGCCATCTTTGGCCGCCGGGCACGAACGCCAGACACAAAATCGACCAGAACACGCCATTTTAATAACTTTCCAACACCTTACGCACCTCCTAACATGCTAAAATCATACGTTCACGGCAATTTACAGGCAGCCGTCAAAATTAAAATAAAAATTGGCGCCAACAAGGGCACCAGTCACAAATTTAACCGAAAACGCCCAATTTTTATAACTCCCAACCCCTTTAAAATTTCCAAACACTGTTATTTCTACTTTTCACGCTCCTTTACTTACAGGTTTCCACGTACGCAACGATGGGCGCCTATTTTTACTTACAAACTTACACCTTTCACTCATGCAACACTTATATTTCAAATTTTCACTCTTCTTCGCATCCAGGCTTCCAAAAAAATTCGACGGTGGACGCCAAGTATAGACGCCAGAAACAAATTCCGCCAAAACTAGCAACTATTGATAACATTTACGCAATACAACCGACGAAGAAGCAATATTTCAGACTTCAAATGTAGATGCCGTGTCTCACTATGTCAATAATATAACATCCTTCAAAACACCCTAATTAATCAATTTACGGCTCGGACTACTTCAAGCCGGGAGAACGGCAGTGTCCTTTGTGCCCTTCGGCGGACGGAATCGTCGCCGGGGAGGCTCTGCCCGAGAATGGCCGTCCGGCCACCATTTTGGAGTCTGATCTCACTCCGATTGTCAAAGAGATTGATCGAGGTAACCAACTTACATAAAAACTGACATATATTCACACAATTGGTGCTTCCATTTTATAAAAAAAAAAACTTTTGTGTTCAGTTGACATCGGATCGCAGCGAGTTGGAAAGGGTCTTCGGCTCGTTCGTCAACCAGCGCTGCATCCCGTCGATCCAATCAGAATGATGAGCGCCATCACTTCGGCACTTCGGTTCGACTTCGTGAAGGAAGGAGCAGTCATTCCAGTGAACGTGCCCGTCTCCATGGCTTTCCGAGTCGCGCGCATTCAACTGACGATTAAAGATGTCAGTCTATTTTAAATCATACAAAATTTTATTAATAAATCATAAAAATTTCTATAAATCAATTTTATATTATTTATACATAAACATTAGCACAAGCTATCTCTTCTGAATATGAATAAATAATTTTCAGGCCGCACTCATGCTCGATTAAGCTGCTCGCAACGTGGACCTTTTCGAGCTGCTGAAAAAACGCTGATGATCGATTGCCGCAACTTCAGCACCAATGCGATCGTCATTCTTGAGTGCAAAGAGAGCTCCCCCCGCTCCCAGGCTGTTCTTCTCAGCCCTCCTGAAGCCAAGGGGCGTTGCTGCACCGCCATCCTCTTGATGTCGTTCGATCGCAAAGGCGCTCGTGTTGGCCTTCTCTCCGTCATTGTTAGATTAAGCAGTTTTTGAATAGCTTCCTTCCGATCTGCCAGTTCTAAAGGTAAAATATATATTATAACATTCAGGGGAGGCCGAACGTTCTTGTGAAGTCATCAGGACGGTCGGCATACGACGCTTTCTCCAAATGTGAGAAGATCAAGATGTTCGATGAGGAAGCAGAAGATCGCTTCACGAACATGACCCCCGCCAAGGTGGCTGAATTGAGAGATCTCTAAGCGGTTTGCCTTTTGTACTCTTTTATTCTAATTTCGGAACATTTTATTATTCGCCGAATCCTGGTGTCAACTTTAATTATTACCTTGAATGCTGTTCATATCATTTGAAGTTTCACTTTGAACGCCATACATTAATTTGAAGTAACCCTTAGATTTCGATTTTTACTAATTTTCTGCCTCCTCTTAATTGCACGTGTAAATGATCTCTCAACGACATTTCTTAATTATTCTATCAAATTTTTATATGCTGTAGTGTCTGAATTTAAAGAAGTTTCGGTTCTCGTTATGGTGTCTGAATTTAAGGAAGTATGATTTTGTTGTCATTTCATGTATAAACATTTATAAGCACCGCAAGATTTCAACAATCGTCACTATTTTAAGCAACACATCGATAACACTGAACTTGCACTACAATTATTCTAATCACAAGAGGCAAATTATTCCGAAGATCTCGTATTCTTCAGAATATGTGAAGAGAATTGAGGGAGGGAGAGGGAGAGAAAGAGAGAGAGAGAGCGAGAGAGAGAGAGAGAAAGCGCGAGTGAGAGAGAGAGAGCGAGAGAGAGAGAGAGAGAGAGGCTGATTGTTAGTCTCTTTTCTCTATTATTATCTCGTCTCGTGACATGACGTGCATTGCGGTGAGCTGAGTAATGCTGCTTTCAGCAGTGAAGATGCATTCGCCTCCTTCGCAGCAGCTCATGACATATTTGACCCCTCCGCCAGCTCGGTAGGGCCGCACTCCTCCTCTGCAAATATAATCGTCACTACTTCATAAATACTTACATTAATACATGTATAATATATATTTCATGTAGGCAAATAAAGAAGCATAAAGGGAATACGAATACGCACAACAAACTTAAGATTGCATTATTCTGAAAACTTAGTTAAAATTAGAAAAATAGCTTTATGATTTTAATAAAATATATTAAAATTCTTGATATATTAATTATTTAAACTTTGCTGAGGGAGAGGGTTAAGATATAGTGAGACGACACAAAAATGGTGGCAGAGAATGGTGTCCGATCGTAGACGTGCCTTTACATCCCATGCCTGGTACGACCACGCGCGGACACTATTATTCAAGGCACTTTAAAAACCCAATACAGAAATGAATGTTTCTCACGATAAAAACAAGCGTAAGATTTTTTAAATTTTAATCATTAAAATAAACATTTATAACGGCATCAAGAAATTTTAATTAATTTTAATACGCTAGTTTTGAATAAATAAAACTTTCGAAAACAAAATCCAGAAAGGAACTCCAAATATGCTCGATAATTATTGTCTTCGAATTCGTACTTGATGTGAATTGAGTGCAGAATTTTAAATGGTGTACTGTAGTTTACACGAATGTTTATCTTAATTTTCAAAAAATATATTTCGAAGAAACGACAAACGGCGGGGAAAGCAATATGCTGTAGAAATAGTATGAACAATACGCTATTTTCTGGTACTGCTCAAACCCCTCGGGGCATCCGGTTTAGTTTACCATTAACTATATAGGGGTAATTAAACCGAAGAAGCAAGCGGACGCGTTGCGTACATATCTGCATGTGCGTGCGAGAATGGCCTGTGCCATACCAGTCACATGCTAAAGTTTCCGAACTAAAATCTTCAATCTAACGTAGCAAACAGAATTCTCCGTCCATCTGGACGTCGTCAACACCACATGCGAAGGAGACTACCATCCAAGTTTGATGTCCTCGTCCAACAAGATGCCGAGTTACTGAGCCCTTTGTAACAAGTTTTGCTGAGCGAGAAGGATGACGACTCTATATGTACATGTATGTATGTATATGCGTCTAATGTATGATTACTTGCCCTAGATGCTCGAATTTTGAAGATAGAGTAATTTCTCTATCCTTTTCACATAATTTTTGGCTCCACCTAAGCAGAGCCGTTCCAAAATTTGTGGTTTAGGCCACACCTTTCAGTGAGCCAGATCGAAATAGTACCTCAAACTTGGGTAATTAAACCGAAGACGCAAGCGGACGCGTTCTGTACAAATCTGCATGTGCGTGCGAGAATGGCCTGTGCCATACCAGTCACATGCTAAAGTTTCCGAACTAAAATCTTCAATCTAACGTAGCAAACAGAATTCTCCGTCCATCTGGACGTCGTCAACGCCACATGCGAAGGAGACTACCATCCAAGTTTGATGTCCTCGTCCAACAAGATGCCGAGTTACTGAGCCCTTTGTAACAAGTTTTGCTGAGCGAGAAGGATGACGACTCTATATGTACATGTATGTATGTATATGCGTCTAATGTATGATTACTTGCCCTAGATGCTCGAATTTTGAAGATAGAGTAATTTCTCTATCCTTTTCACATAATTTTTGGCTCCACCTAAGCAGAGCCGTTCCAAAATTTGTGGTTTAGGCCACACCTTTCAGTGAGCCAGATCGAATTAGTACCTCAAACTTGGGTAATTAAACCGATCCAAGTTTGATGTCCTCGTACAACAAGATGCCGAGTTATTGAGCCCTTTGTAACAAGTTTTGCTGAGCGAGAAGGATGACGACTCTATATGTACATGTATGTATGTACATGCGCCTAATGTATGATTACTTGCCCTAGATGCTTGAATTTTGGAGATAGAGTAGCTTCTCTATCTTTTTCACATAATTTTTGGCTCCACCTAAGCAGAGCCGTTCCAAAATTTGTGGTTTAGGCCACACCTTTCAGTGAGCCAGATCGAATTAGTACCTCAAACTTGGGTAATTAAACCGAAGACGCAAGCGGACGCGTTGCGTACATATCTGCATGTGCGTGCGAGAATGGCCTGTGCCATACCAGTCACATGCTAAAGTTTCCGAACTAAAATCTTCAATCTAACGTATCAAACAGAATTCTCCGTCCATCTGGACGTCGTCAACCACACATGCGAAGGAGACTACCATCCAAGTTTGATGTCCTCGTCCAACAAGATGCCGAGTTACTGAGCCCTTTGTAACAAGTTTTGCTGAGCGAGAAGGATGACGACTCTATATGTACATGTATGTATGCACATGCGTCTAATGTATGATTACTTGCCCTAGATGCTCGAATTTTGAAGATAGAGTTGAAGATCAGCGATCTGACTTGTTTCGTAATTTTTTGACCAATTATTAAAAAAAATTCTTAATACATCTTAATATTTTTTTTAAATAATGTATATCACATAAATAATACGCAAATAATTAAATAGAATTTATATAAGTAAAAAAATAATAATATTTAAGCGAGCTAGACGGGAATTCGCCGAGGTTCTCCGACCTCGGCGAAAGTTCGCCGACCTCGGCGAAAATTTGCCGAGTTCGGCGGGAATTTGTGCGGGCGGGGTAGTTAAACTTTGGGACCGGACCTATCTGAATTTCACGAATAAAGTGCTTCAATTGAGAAGTAACAAGTATTTATCATTAGTACTCAATGATTTAACTGTATTGAATAACAAAAAGCCCATAAATGATCCATATTGAAGCCAGGCCGATCTCGCGAAAAGTCTTAACTACTTATAGTGTAATTGAGACCTGGAATTCGCCGAACTGGGCGAACGTTTTCGTAGTTTGGTATAAATAATTCGCTTTCATATATATAGTAATGGAGCATCTTAGAGATGAACAATATGTTGCTTGTCCAGTGGTAATATAATTAAACTAATGAATTGCCGCAGATTTAGAACCTGGAATTCGTCAAAGTATGTCAGTTACTGGATTATTAAATACCATAATTCAAGCTCACTTTTAAATTGTATCTAGCAAGTAGATCACCCAGGTTATAATCCCAAAATTTGTTGTTGACGCTAAAGTTGGCGCCAATCGTTAAAAAAAAAGTCTTTTTTTTAGCTGGCGTCCGAACTGGCGCTTAGATTTTCTGGTGTGGGCGTTTGACAATATGGAATTTTGGAATTTTTTTGACTAAATTGTTTGATTAATGTTTCTATGCTTCAATATTGAATTTTGAATATTGAAAAATGATTAATTAGGGTGTTTTGAAGGAAGTTATATTGTTGACAAAGTGAAACACGGCGTCTACATTTGAAGGTGTGCTCGATCCGGCGCCAAGAACGATAAGCGAGTAAAAATGTGAAATGTTGCCTCCTCGTTGGTTGTATTGAATAAATCTGATTAAATATAGCGTGTTTCCTTCTGTATTTGTCTCTGGCTCCGATGTTTGGCGCCTTTCGTTGCGCATACCTTTATGTAAAAGTGCGTGAAAAGTAGGGATGGAGTGTTTGAATGGGTGAAACGGGTGGCAGAGTTGTAGAATAGCTTGTTTTGGCTAAATTTGTGGCTGACGCCCATGCTTGGCGCCCTTCGTTGCGCATATTTTCGTCTGTAACAATTGTGTGTTTTGGTCAATTTTGTATCTAGCGCCCTTGGTGACGGCCATCGTTTCTATCTCACAATATTAAATTTTGAAAAGTTGAAAAATTGATTAATGAGGGTGTTTTGAAGGATGTTATATTATTGACATAGTGAGACACGGTGTCTACATTTGAAGTCTGAAATATTGCTTCTTCGTTGGTTGTATTGCGTAAATGTTATCAATAGTTGCTAGTTTTGGCGGAATTTGTTTCTGGCGTCTAAACTTGGCGTCCACCGTCGAATATTTGGAAGCCTGGATGCGAAGAAGAGTGAAAATTTGAAATATAAGTGTTGCATGAGTGAAAGGTGTAAGTTTGTAAGTAAAAATAGGCGCCCATCGTTGCGTACGTGGAAACCTGTAAGTAAAGGAGCGTGAAAAGTAGAAATAACAGTGTTTGGAAATTTTAAAGGGGTTGGGAGTTATAAAAATTTAGCGTTTTCGGTTAAATTTGTGACTGGTGCCCTTGTTGGCGCCAATTTTTATTTTAATTTTTACGGCTGCCTGTAAATTGCCGTGAACGTATGATTTTAGCATGTTAGGAGGTGCGTAAGGTGTTGGAAAGTTATTAAAATGGCGTGTTCTGGTCGATTTTGTGTCTGGCGTTCGTGCCCGGCGGCCAAAGATGGCCATTTCGATGACTGCATACAATGAAGTGTGAACAGTAGTAGTTGCATCTTTGGAGGCGTACAAGGGGTGACATTCTTATTTAAAAAAAAAACTGGTTATTCGCAAACTTCCGATTTGTCGCAAAGATTTTCTAGTGTGGGCGTCTGCCGATTTTTTTTAAATTTTGGAATTGTTTTTTTACTTAAATTGTTTGAGTAATGTGTTTTGAAGGTCTCTGAAACTCGACATCGGGTCTTTGAACGAGTGAGATAATTATGACAAATTGAAGTTTAGGGGAAAAATTGATGGTGCAAGCGATTCTTGATTCCTTCATTGGCGCCAGCTAGTTTGAAAAATTGGATTTACTCGTGTATATGTAGTTGCAGTTGATGGCGAATTTAGAAGTTGACGTCTCATATGTCCACCCAGGATGTTGTGGAAGTTGTGTTATAAAAGAAGTAAAAAAAATTCCTGTGAAAAATTGAAGTAACTTAGTGCTATCAAGTGGAAAGATACATATAATATGAATAAAAGGGGTGATCAATAACGAGTTCGTGTACGTGTTCCGTGGCTCGATATCCGGAAAAAATTAGTATTTCTTGCGATTTCTGCTTCTTTTCCAGGGTCAATGAGGGGGATGGGGGCTTTTCCATCAGCCTATAGATTTGTCTTGCCCTATTCTTTAGTGTGCCGGCGGATGGGAGGAAACGGGCTTCGACTGATTACCCGATCGACCGAGCGTTGTCGCCGTCTGTTCCCCTCTTAAACTAAACACACTGAACTTGAACTGCCGATACTTTATTTGTTTGCTATAATAATATAATAAATTCAGAAAGTTGAAGAGTTTTTTTTTGGATGAAGACGTTTAGATCCACATCATTCTGGGTGGTAGCGGAAAAGGACCTGCAGGCACGGCGAATTCTTCTCCTTCACAATCAGAATGCAAGCAAAGCAAGTTATTTAAGCTTGTCGTTCGCCATTCCGTTGGCTGCTGGCCGTGGTAGCGTCTTGTTCTTCTCCACTGACCCTGTAAACAACATCTCCCATGCCTTCTCGCCATAGTTCAACCATCGTCTGACAGGGTTAAAGTCTTCGACAATCACCGTCACAACAAGACCACTTTTGTAAGTTTACTATAACATGCGGAAGAGTGAGATAAAAACAAACAGTGATAGAAAGAAAAAGAGTCAGATCTGAATTTGCGTATACCCCTGAACGTCAATCGGTAATTTGAAGATAATTTTGCAAAATCTTTGTGAATCCACACTCTCTCATTCTCTTTTTCACTCGCTCTCTCTCTCTCTCTCTCTCTCTCTCTTTCAGTCGATTTCCATTCCGCTTCATGTCCTGACCGGCGAGTGGTCAGCTCCCGCTCTCCCTCTCCTCCTTCATCGCATCGTGATTGTTGTGCTAAGCGTGTTTGCTTCGGTTGTTCATGTTATTTTACTTAACCCGCAGATAAACTCTCTCTCTCCCTCTCTCTGTCTCTCTCTCTCTCTCTCGCTGTATGTACATATTTATGTATGTGTACCTCTGTTTCCCTACTCTGTATCTGCACCTTCTTTTCTCTTCATGTCCATATGAACGCAGGGCATGTCATTGCCTTGAGGAGAGATTTTTTTTTAAATTATGGCTCACCCTGAATGAATGTATGTATACTTATGTATCCAGGCATTGAACTTAACAAGAGGATGAGCCTTTCACTTAGTTAGAAAACGGTGGAGAGAGTTGACAGAGCGGTAGAAAGAGAGAGAGAGAGAGAGAGAGAGAGAGAGAGAGAGAGATTGAGAGAAAGAGAGAGAGAGAGAGAGACTGATAGGGTAGGCAGGCTGCTTTGACCGGAATCAGTTTACAAAGAGGAATCAAGAGTACTTTTACATTTAAAGAGAGATGCGATGCAACCGCCCTGCGGGCAGGCCTAGAGGTTTAAAATTTCACAGCAACATTGAAATTTCCATCGATTATGATTCATCTCTATCTCTCTCTGTATGTATATGTACCTTGTCTATCCTCCTTGGTATCATATCTCTCATATCGCCATGATTATGTAAGAATTATAATATGAATTCCAACTACTTTGAAAGGCATCTGTGCATCCTCCCATGCTGTCTGAATTCTTGGTTGAGTGCCATGCACCAATTCATCTGTGATTCCTCACATGTCTCTCCATCGCCACGCACATTAACGCGATAGGGTACGTAAAAGAGCAAACACTTCCTCTAAAAGAAAGAAAAAGAGAGAGAGAGAGACAGCAAGTGTTTATTAAATAGATTTTTTTTTTAATATTTTGTTACTTCATTTTGTCTCCTATGTTCCTATCTATTTTTCTCTTGCTTTATGAGGTGACTTAGTAGAAAATCACTAAAGTTAGAATGATAGAAGCAATATGGAAGAGAGCCTAAACCTGCTCGTTTCTCACCTCATAAGACGCGGACCTCACTCTCATCAGCCATTTGCACTCACTCCCATCTTTTATCTGTGACCGCCTCGTGTGCAGAGTCATTAGAAAGCCACACTTTGTGTCTGTCTGGTTTGGTCAAATTCAGACTCTACGATCGTTCTGTCAAATAAGCGGCACTAACCACGTAACTCGAAGAGTCAGTCTGGAAGCGGCGACCAGGTTTGTTCGATGAAAGATCTTAATTTTTTTAATTTATGAGAAAAGTACATATTTGAAAAACTTTTGAATAAAATTACACTATTCCCATTCCCAGAGTACGAACTTTTTTGCTCTTTTTTCCGCTAATGTTCACCCCAATGGGTAATCCGGTTCGGGGAACACAGTAAGTGTGCGATATCTATCCTTTTTGCTTCAAACGATGTGTAAACCATGTCGTTTGCGTAATTTTCGTAACTTAAATCGCATTATCTCTCTCTCTCTTTTGCCTTCAGCTTCGTAAACGTTTTCGTAAACGTCGTATGTGCGAAGTCGTTCTTGACGTTCTGGCTATCTCACGATGGTTTCTTTGGCTGCAGCTCAATGTTTTCGGTGTCTCATAAATACTAATATTATAATATTGAATAAACAATATGAGGAATAAAGAATATGATAATTTTGCAACTAGCTGGACAAACACATTACATGTTTTCTCCTTGATTTAATGAAAAGAAATTCATGAATATTCGTTACAAATAGATTTACATATACTCGCCAATTTGCATTGCAATTCGATCACGTTTGATGTTGACCACTTCGTATTTCGTGTTCATAAGTACAAACACCATTTTCTCATGGGCGGAAAGTTTTCATACTGTGATCTGATCGGCACTTTCAGATGGAGTAAACATGATGAAACATGTTTCTCGCAGTCTCAATTCCCCTTCGCTTATAGAAACGTCGACTGTGATTCATGGTTCTTGACCAGTACTCAAAACTTTTAACTTCTTTACTGCATCTTCTCTCTCTCTCATTTTTATATTGTTCTGCTATCTGTATATTTTCTTCAGTCGCCAATGGGCAAGTCATCTACTTTTACAGGTCTAAGGCCTGGGTGTCATGGCTGAGTCCGAGCCGAAGTCTAAAAAACCGAAGTTCAAGTGCCGGGAACTTACGGAGGACGAAGCGATTGCAGCTTTCAATTCGATTCCGGATCGCCTCCTCTTCAGGGACATCTCGGTTGATCTCAAAGGTAAATTGTGCCCATGTAAATATGTAATAATTTTTTTTTACAATTCACACATGTTCAATAATAATTATTATTAGGGGTTCTGGATGACTTCTACGACGATAAGGAACGTCGTAAAGGTTTCTGCATGATCTGTCGGACGGAGGTCAAAAGGATCTACGACCATTGTCGGAGTACTGACCACGACGAACTGACTGTAGAACAGGTTCTTGCTATTATCAGAATCTTGCGACAGTGACACATTCTTGTACATTAGCTCGAGATATTTCAACTAATCTTTCAGAAGATGGGACTTTTCGCTGTCGGCAGGGCTTTGCAAACAAGGAAGCCAATGGTCGTGAATGCAAACAAATTCTTGCCAGTGACAACTGAAAGAGAACTGCATAATATGAAAGTGATCAGGCAAATCCTGAATGATCACCATATCCCGACCACAAAGTTTCTGGAGGTAATCATTAAAATAAGATTGAATCTGGGAGTGTGAAAAGTATATTTATTTTAACATAGGAATTGTACGGCCCACCAGCTCTGCAAGCAGCACAAGGTCAAGCAGTGAAAAGCAGTTCTCGGAGGTCGCGGACTCGTAAGACCCGAATGCTCTCTCCTCAAGATGAAGAGGAAGACCAGGGAGAGGAGGAGGGGGAGGAGGAACAGCGACAAGAAGAGGAGGCTGCTTCTACAGCAGGTACATATCAATGAGTTAGATACACAAGCAGTCCTCAGTGCTTTATTAGGACGTATGTTATCCAAAATGAAAGCGAAATTAGAATAATATGAAAGTTTCACTATTCTTTTATTTTAGGAACCAGCTCAGTGAAGTCTGAAAAGAGGAAGGAGCTGTGGCTTCCCATGGATGTCACAGGGAGTCCGGAAAGGGTATGTTGCGATACTTAGAAATGAAGTTCTAAATCCGCTCATTTTTGCGCTTTTTAGGAGAAGGCACTAGCGTTGGGCAGCATAAGGGAGACATTCAACCCTCTTTGTGTTCTGGAAGAGAGGGAAGCTTTCCGTGTGCGAGGATCGACTGGGCTGAAGGAGGCGTGCCCTATTTTCAACGGGTATGTCATGTTATCTGTTCACTGTTTTCATTAGCTCGCTGCTCTTTTGATTGGCATTGAAAGCTTTCTCAAGCGGGCCGAGCTGTTCGCCGGGCTCGGGGAATAAGGGGGCGACCCAGGACTACAATTATCCGAGTTTTTTAAACGAATAAATAATTAGTTCTTTTGATGTCTGGCTCTTCGCCGAGCTCGGGGAAAAACGTTGCGACCTAGGACTACACTTTTCCGAGTTTTTTAAACGAATAAATAATTAGTTCTTTTGATGTCTAGCTCTTCGCCGAGCTCGGGGAAAAACGTTGCGACCTAGGACTACACTTTTCCGATTTTTTTAAACAAATAAATAATTACTTCTTTTGATGTCTAGCTCTTCGCCGAGCTCGGGGAAAAACGTTGAGACCTAGGACTACACTTTTCCGAGTTTTTTTTTTAAGAATAATTAATTAGTTCTTTTGATGTCTAGCTCTTCGCCGAGCTCGGGGAATAACGTTGTGACCAAGAACTGCACTTTTCTGAGTTTTTTAAACAAATAAATAATTAGTTCTTTTGATGTCCAGCTCTTCGCCGAGCTCGGGGAAAAACGTTGAGACCTAGGACTACACTTTTCCGAGTTTTTTTTTAAAGAATAATTAATTAGTTCTTTTGATGTCTAGCTCTTCGCCGAGCTCGGGGAATAACGTTGTGACCAAGAACAGCACTTTTCCGAGTTTTTTTTAAAGAATAATTAATTAGTTCTTTACTCTTCGCCGAGCTCGGGGAATAACGTTGTGACCAAGAACTGCACTTTTCCGAGTTTTTTAAACGAATAAATAATTAGTTCTTTTGATGTCCAGCTCTTCGCCGAGCTCGGGAAAAACGTTGCGACCTAGGACTACACTTTTCCGAGTTTTTTAAACGAATAAATAATTAGTTCTTTTGATGTCTAGCTCTTCGCCGAGCTCGGGGAAAAACGTTGCGACCTAGGACTACACTTTTCCGAGTTTTTTAAACGAATAAATAATTAGTTCTTTTGATGTCTAGCTCTTCGCCGAGCTCGGGAAAAACGTTGCGACCTAGGACTACACTTTTCCGAGTTTTTTAAACGAATAAATAATTAGTTCTTTTGATGTCTAGCTCTTCGCCGAGCTCGGGGAAAAACGTTGCGACCTAGGACTACACTTTTCCGAGTTTTTTAAAAGAATAATTAATTAGTTCTTTTGATGTCTAGCTCTTCGCCAAGCTCGGGGAATAGCGTTGCGACCTAGGACTGCACTTTAATTTCATATATAAATCGTAATTTATCATAAATCTAAATTTCATAATGAATAATTTCATATAAAAAAAATGACTAAACAATCTTAATCTTAATTTAAACAAAAGATCTTTCAATCTGCTACATTCTGTAAATTAAGGAGTGGACGACTCGATCTAATTTTCAATTACAAGGACGATCCGGCAGACTACACCTACTCTGAGTCAAGTTAGTAGATGCAATTAATTAGTTTTGTAATAAAAAACTCTGAGTCAAGTTAGAAGTTGCAATTAATTAGTTTTATAATACAAAACTCTGAGTCAAGTTAGTAGATGCAATTCATTAGTTTTATAATAAAAAAATTCAGAGGGCGCACGTGCAGAGTGGAGTAAGAAAGCCCAAGAGAAGGTTGGATGGCATCTTCGACTGCGAGAAGAGAAGCAGCCAATTCTATTGGAATTTAAGGACTTCCTTAAGGCTAGCAAATCAGACCTATGTTCGTGAACTAAACAAAATTCTCAAACATATTTTTTCAGAGCATTAAACCGGTCACGTTCTCATACGGAGACGATGCCGATTCCTTGAATGTCGTCATCCCTGCTCGTGAATTGGACACGGAAGAGAGAGAAGAAGCCGAAGAGGGAGATGATCCGGAAGCAGTAACTACAAAGGAGATACTCATCGATGATGGAAGGGCTTGCCAGCTCTACTCGTACGTCCAGCGTGTGCTGCCTTACATTATGAGGGTTCGGCAGCGGTTAGAAATATTTTAAAAACAAATTTTCTTACGTTTTCAACATTTGCATCCTTGACGAATCTTCGTCATTTAAATATGCTAAAGAAAAAGCTCAAATGTTCAACCAAATGTTTAAAGTCGAAATTTTAGAGTCACGCAGGAAGTAACAATAGACGACGTTTTGTACGGAATTCCTGCGCTCAATCGTCTTCTTGACGAAATGGAGCGGATGATGGTTGGACGCTCAACCATCCTCTCCACAATCAAGTCCTACATCCAACTCCTGAAATTCATCATGTCTTCGGTTGAGAGCGTCGGTTAGCAATGAATCTAGAGCGGAATTATAATATTTCGTTGCTACATCGATATATTTTTAAGGTATTCGAGAAATGCAGTTAGGAAATATGTACATATTTCCGTTTTGGTTATGTCTTGTCGTTTTAGCTGAATGGATTGGACCTCGGAGCGATGCTTGCAAGCATGCCTGGAAAATCTTGGATTTGCGCATGAGCAAAGCGAAGAAGGGATCACGCCCGCGCAAGAGAGGAGAGGTGCGATACACATCAATTGACCAATATAAAACTTATACTGGCAAAATTCATTGTTCCTTCTCTTCGCAGCAACCAATTCCATATCATGCTCTTCGATGGATCGTCAGTCTGCCAGTCATCGACCAGAAGATTGCCGAGATTGTCGCACTGGCGAAGAAGACGCAGACCGTCGAATCCCACGACTTCTATTTCGTAGAGGGGTTAACATCTTTTACACATACTCTTTTTTAAAATTTAACAGAAATACTCGACTTAAATGTAATAACTTCAGTGCTACTGCGGCATACTCCCTCGTTAACAGCGGTCAGAGGAACGAGCAGATCTACAAATGCCGTCTAAAGGATATCTGGACCATGGATGGGAAGTATACACCAGCGTCGCCAGGCCAGATGAACTTGAAAGTACGTAACGCTTATTCTAGCAGATCAATTTTTCATAATGAAATTTCTTTTTTTATATAAATCATCACAATCTTCAATAATTTAGTTGGGATCATTCGTTGATCCTAAGTCGAAGAAGTTCGCAGTCCAGAATGAAGACGGCGAAGAAGTTATGGTTTTTATCATCGATGAAACTTTGCGCGCCCGACTCGACGCGTTCAAGATCGTCAGAGAAATGTATGCACATTACCAGAAAGCATGAGAATAATTGTATTATTTTTATTTTCATAATGAATTGTTAATTGATAATTTAGCCGTTGCAAGCAGATGGGACTGGCGGCAAAGGAGTACGCAAGGCGATTCTCCCCCTCTACATCACTTGCACAGTTCGCTTTTATAGTTGATGAAAAGAATTTACATATTAACAAGGTGAAAATTGAATGTTTAATTTCATATTTTAAATTCATATTTTAAAATTCAATTCAAATATGTTATAGGGCAAGCCGGTGCGATACACAGTCGTATCTCTGCTCATCGCCAAATTTCTTCGAACGATGGGCTTCCCGGCCAACACCATCTCCTGCAATCAGGTAAGGGAGAAGTTTTAAGAATTCGTTTTCATGTTAAGCGGGCAAGAGCTTAGGAGAAAGTAACTTGTAATCTCACTACGTCATTGCCTGCAACGTGCGAACTCTTTGCAACTTTTTCTTCCCAGTGGCGTTCGCCTAGCTGGGAAGATGCAAACCAGTCTTGTCTGAGCGTTAGAAAGCTGATGAATATATTAGCAGGACTGAGATTGAATGCAAATTCTGTAATATTCACCACATTTCTCTGTTTTTATATTTCTGCTGTTCCGTATCCTGTTTAAATTGCAGATGAGGAGATCAATTGCCCAGGTTGACTGTGACAAGGTCATGGAGAAGCTGAGAATGGAAGGGGCCTCGGCAACAATTTCTGCAATCAGTGGACCTTCGCGAAAAGTTGCTTCCCTCGTCTACGTTAACCAACTGGGGTATGTCAAATGTAAACTGTTAATGTAAACTGTTTTATACGTAATCGTGAAATAACATTATATAAAAAATAAAATAAAATAAAATAAAACAAATATTCAAATCATTCTGTCCTAAACGCATTTTCTTCATTCAGAGAAGTTGCTGTAACAGCCTACGAGGAGCTGCGGCGGCTCGCTGACAAGTCGAGAGCAGACGACAAAGACGCAGATGAGAGAATTGACGCTCTGAAAAGGAAGCTGGCGATCGCCGTGAAGGACTATGTGATCTCTCGAGACACATTCGTTGACGATGAGGAGGAGGATCACGAGGAAGAATTCCCTCCAGGTGTTTATTACAAAATAAGGATATAATTCAAAATGAAGGCTCGATCAGCAACAAGTGCAATACATCCCTAAAATTTCAGATGAAGATGAAGAGCAGATGGCTTATGTGAATGCACTGGCTCAGCGTGCAATGAAGAAAGGTCAAAAGACTGCAAGGCCAAAACGAAAGGGAGCTTCTTCGGCGGCTCCCACATCCTCGAAGAAGCCGCACATAACCGAAGAAGTCGATGACGGTAAATTCATAATTGCAGGAGCTTCTTTATTTTGTACTATAATAGCGTTTCTTCAGTGTTGTCGCGGCTGACTTCATCTGCAGAGGCTATCCTTCGAAGAGAGCATCGGGAGCAGGAAGTGGAGGAAGAGCTTGGCCGGTTTGAACACCAACATCTGCAGGACATACTCGCAGAGTTCGAGCCCCAGATGACACAGCAATTTCCCCAACGTTAGTATCTACAATCTCATATTTTATGACGCGTAACACTTTAATTTTTTCGAAAATTTATGCATTATTAGAGAAAATTTAAAATCATGAGTCATTAACTTGAACAATTCAAGATATTTAATTTTGCTCATCTTTCAGCTAGCTTCTTCCCCCTCGAAGCCGCTGGTCTGTGTGGTCTCCCTTCTCTGCCTGAAGACGTGTGCGACAGCTACAACGGTCCGCTTCATAGCACCGGTGAAAAAGTCCTCGAGACGGACCGGGCACGCATTGTCAAGATCCTGAATGAGCGCAGACACCAGCAGCTCACCGCGATGAACTACAGTAGGCTTGAGGAGAAGAAAGATCAACAGGACTTCTTCGAACGCCGAGACGCCCGGCCCATTCAAAATTTCCCGATCTATATTGTCAAGACTCGTGGCGTCGGCCTTGGTGCTACGGCTGCGGCTGACATCAAAAAGAACATGCTCCTCGGCGACTATGGGTATATTTGAACTCTTTATTTTTGCCATACAAATGTTTTTCGCAAAGGAGTGATTTAGTTTACACTATAAGTAGTATACCTAAATGCATCCCAGTAAATATAGCTCTTTCTTCAGTGGTCAGATGGTCAACAAGTCAGATAATCAAGCTCTGCTGGTCTCTTTGGAGGATGCAGAGAAGAAGATTGTCAATGACTACACCCTAGACCTTGAAATCTGTCAGTCTTCTTTCCGACATTGCTCATATACGTACGTCTTCGACGTTATCTACACGCTTCGTAATCTGCAAAATGTTTATTTTTTACAGCCCCGTCTTCCTTCACTACCACACACACCATCGAAGCGCATCGCTTGACAAAGAAGGGATCTATCCAACTCGGGCGGTATTTCAACCACTCTTCATGCAAGACGCACAAGAATGTCGCCAGGAAGAGACGATGCATCAAAGTCGGCGATTCCACGCACGTCATCATTCTCTTCTACGCCCTCAGAGACATCAAGGTAGCTCCTAGGCGCATTAGGCAGGGAGCGAGACGGGAATTCGCCGAGGTCGGCGAAAATTCGCCGACCTCGGCGAAATCCGAAGAAAAATTTACTTTGTTAGTGTCAGCTGTGCAGGCATATTAAAAAAGCTTATAATTAAAAAATATGTATTTACTCTTAATTGGAAAAAGAAATAATTGTGCAGGCCGGTGAAAGTCTCCTTTGGCACTACGGCTCGGACTACTTCAAGCCGGGAGAAGGGCAGTGTCCTTTGTGCCCTTCGGCGGACGGAATCGTCGCCGGGGAGGCTCTGCTGGAGAATGGCCGTCCGGCCACCATTTTGGAGTCTGATCTCACTCCGATTGTCAAAGAGATTGATCGAGGTAACCAACTTACATAAGAACTGACATATATTCACACACTTGGTGCTTCCATTTTATAAAAAAAAACTTTTGTGTTCAGTTGACATCGGATCGCAGCGAGTTGGAAAGGGTCTTCGGATCGTTCGTCAACCAGCGCTGCATCCCGTCGATCCAATCAGAATGATGAGCGCCATCACTTCGGCACTTCGGTTCGACTTCGTGAAGGAAGGAGCAGTCATTCCAGCGAACGTGCCCGTCTCCATGGCTTTCCGAGTCGCGCGCATTCAACTGACGATTAAAGATGTCAGTCTATTTTAAATCATACAAAATTTTATTAATAAATCATAAAAATTTCTATAAATCAATTTTATATTATTTATACATAAACATTAACACACGCTATCTCTTCTGAATATGAATAAATAATTTTCAGGCCGCACTCATGCTCGACCAAGCTGCTCGCAACGTGGACCTTTTCGAGCTGCTGAAAACGCTGATGATCGATTGCCGCAACTTCAGCACCAATGCGATCGTCATTATTGAGTGCAAAGAGAGCTCCCCCCGCTCCCAGGCTGTTCTTCTCAGCCCTCCTGAAGCCAAGGGGCGTTGCTGCACCGCCATCCTCTTGATGTCGTTCGATCGCAAAGGCGCTCGTGTTGGCCTTCTCTCCGTCATTGTTAGATTAAGCAGTTTTTGAATAGCTTCCTTAAGATCTGCCAGTTCTAAAGGTAAAATATATATTATAACATTCAGGGGAGGCCGAACGTTCTTGTGAAGTCATCAGGACGGTCGGCATACGACGCTTTCTCCAAATGTGAGAAGATCAAGATGTTCGATGAGGAAGCAGAAGATCGCTTCACGAACATGACCCCCGCCAAGGTGGCTGAATTGAGAGATCTCTAAGCGGTTTGCCTTTTGTACTCTTTTATTCTAATTTCGGAACATTTTATTATTCGCCGAATCCTGGTGTCAACTTTAATTATTACCTTGAATGCTGTTCATATCATTTGAAGTTTCACTTTGAACGCCATACATTAATTTGAAGTAAACCTTAGATTTCGATTTTTACTAATTTTCTGCCTCCTCTTAATTGCACGTGTAAATGATCTCTCAACGACATTTCTTAATTATTCTATCTAATTTTTTATGTGCTGTAGTGTCTGAATTTAAAGAAGTTTCGGTTCTCGTTATCTGAATTTAAGGAAGTATGATTTTGTTGTCATTTCATGTATAAACATTTATAAGCACCGCAAGATTTCAACAATCGTCACTATTTTAAGCAACACATCGATAACACTGAACTTGCACTACAATTATTCTAATCACAAGAGGCAAATTATTCCGAAGATCACACATTCTGAAGAATACGAGAAGAGAATTGAGGGAGGGAGAGGGAGAGAAAGAGAGAGAGAGAGCGAGAGAGAGAGAGAGAGAAAGCGCGAGTGAGAAAGAGAGCGAGAGAGAGAGAGACAGAGGCTGATTGTTAGTCACTTTTCTCTATTATTATCTCGTCTCGTGACATGACGTGCATTGCGGTGAGCTGAGTAATGCTGCTTTCAGCAGTGAAGATGCAGGCGCCTCCTTCGCAGCAGCTCATGACATATTTGACAGCTCCGCCAGCTCGGTAGGGCCGCACTCCTCCTCTGCAAATATAATCGTCACTACTTCATAAATACTTACATTAATACATGTATAATATATATTTCATGTAGGCAAATAAAGAAGCATAAAGGGAATACGAATACGCACAACAAACTTAAGATTGCATTATTCTGAAAACTTAGTTAAATTAGAAAAATAGCTTTATGATTTTAATAAAATATATTAAAATTCTTGATATATTAATTATTTAAAATTTGCTGAGGGAGAGGGTTAAGATATAGTGAGACGACACAACAATGGTGGCAGAGAATGGTGTCCGATCGTAGACGTGCCTTTACATCCCATGCCTGGTACGACCACGCGCGGACACTATTATTCAAGGCACTTTAAAAACCCAATACAGAAATGAATGTTTCTCACGATAAAAACGAGCGTAAGATTTTTTAAATTTTAATCATTAAAATAAACATTTATAACGGCACCAAGAAATTTTAATTAATTTTTATACGCTAGTTTTGAATAAATAAAACTTTCGAAAACAAAATCCAGAAAGGAACTCCAAATATGCTCGATAATTATTGTCTTCGAATTCGTACTTGATGTGAATTGAGTGCAGAATTTTAAATGGTGTACTGTAGTTTACACGAATTTTTATCTTAAATTGTGATATCGAAGTTTTCAAAAAAATATATTTCGAAGAAACGACAAACGGCGGGGAAAGCAATATGCTGTAGAAATAGTATGAACAATACGCTATTTTCTGGTACCGCTCAAACCCCTCGGGGCATCCGGTTTAGTTTACCATTAACTATATATGGGTAATTAAACCGAAGAAGCAAGCGGACGCGTAGCGTACATATCTGCATGTGCGTGCGAGAATGGCCTGTGCCATACCAGTCACATGCTAAAGTTTCCGAACTAAAATCTTCAATCTAACGTGGCAAACAGAATTCTCCGTCCATCTGGACGTCGTCAACGCCACATGCCAAGGAGACTACCATCCAAGTTTGATGTACTCGTCCAACAAGATGCCGAGTTACTGAGATCTTTGTAACAAGTTTTCCTGAGCGAGAAGGATGACGACTTTATATGTACATGCGCCTAATGTATGATTACTTGCCCTAGATGCTTGAATTTTGAAGATAGAGTAGCTTCTCTATCTTTTTCACATAATTTTTGGCTACACCTAAGCAGAGCCGTTCCAAAATTTGTGGTTTAGGCCACACCTTTCAGTGAGCCAGATCGAATTAGTACCTCAAACTTGGGTAATTAAACCGAAGAATCAATCGGACGCGTTGCGTACATATCGGCGTGTGCGTGCGAGAATGGCCTGTGCCATACCAGTCACATGCTAAAGTTTCCGAACTAAAATCTTCAATCTAACGTGGCAAACAGAATTCTCCGTCCATCTGGACGTCGTCAACGCCACATACCAAGGAGACTACCATCCAAGTTTGATGTACTCGTCCAACAAGATGCCGAGTTACTGAGCCCTTTGTTACAAGTTTTCCTGAGCGAGAAGGATGACGACTCTATATGTACATGTATGTATGTACATGCGTCTAATGTATGATTACTTGCCCTAGATGCTCGAATTTTGAAGATAGAGTAATTTCTCTAACCTTTTCACATAATTTTTGGCTCCACCTAAGCAGAGCCGTTCCAAAATTTGTGGTTTAGGCCACACCTTTCAGTGAGCCAGATCGAATTAGTACCTCAAACTTGGGTATTTAATTCGCCGAGTTCGGCGAATATTCGCCGAGGTCGACGAGAATTCGCCGAGTTCGGCGAATTCGCCGCAATCGGCGAATTAGAATAACAACGTTGAATAATTGTTACTCAATGTCGCTCGTATACGAATGACGGGGATTTTGAACGATTTAGCGATATGATGACTTTCGCAATTTTTGGCGGTAATATGAAATTTAAATAAATGTAAAGCGTAGAAGAGGGAATGTGTGATTATGAATACTTTAGCTGTGTTCTACTGATCTCTGCGATCAATTAGAGGTGTAAACCATATGTCTACTGTAACTCTGAGCAGAGATACAGGTAAAATAAAATACCTCAAACTTGGGTAATTAAACCCAGTGAATTGCACGGTTGGTGACTCACTCGGTAAAAGTTGCACCTATGTCGGCCGGGATTTGAAAAAAGTCGAAAAAAAAAATGAACTCCGGGGAAGTGTTACGAAATCAGAGAGGATCTCCAAATACACATGCTCGATGATTATCCCCTACGAAATCGTGCTCGATCGGTATTAAGTGCATAATTATAAGTGGCGAAGTTTAATTTACACGAATTTTTTTCTTGAATTGTTATGTCGAAGTTTTCAACAAATTATATTTCGAAGAAGGGACAAACGTTGATTAAAGCAGTATGCTGTAGAAATAGTACGAACAATACGCTACTTTCTGGTACTGCTCTAACCCCTCGGGGCATCCGGTTTAGTTTACCATTAACTATATTAGGGTAATTAAACCGAAGAAGCAAGCGGACGCGTTGCGTACATATCTGCATGTGCGTGCGAGAATGGCCTGTGCCATACCAGTCACATGCTAAAGTTTCCGAACTAAAATCTTCAATCTAACGTGGCAAACAGAATTCTTCGTCCATCTGGACGTCGTCAACGCCACATGCCAAGGAGACTACCATCCAAGTTTGATGTACTCGTCCAACAAGATGCCGAGTTACTGAGATCTTTGTAACAAGTTTTCCTGAGCGAGAAGGATGACGACTTTATATGTACATGCGTCTAATGTATGATTACTTGCCCTAGATGCTCGAATTTTGAAGATAGAGTAATTTCTCTATCCTTTTCACATAATTTTTGGCTCCACCTAAGCAGAGCCGTTCCAAAATTTGTGGTTTAGGCCACACCTTTCAGTGAGCCAGATCGAATTAGTACCTCAAACTTGGGTAATTAAACCGATCCAAGTTTGATGTCCTCGTACAACAAGATGCCGAGTTATTGAGCCCTTTGTAACAAGTTTTGCTGAGCGAGAAGGATGACGACTCTATATGTACATGTATGTATGTACATGCGCCTAATGTATGATTACTTGCCCTAGATGCTTGAATTTTGAAGATAGAGTAGTTTCTCTATCTTTTTCACATAATTTTTGGCTCCACCTAAGCAGAGCCGTTCCAAAATTTGTGGTTTAGGCCACACCTTTCAGTGAGCCAGATCGAATTAGTACCTCAAACTTGGGTAATTAAACCGATCCAAGTTTGATGTCCTCGTACAACAAGATGCCGAGTTATTGAGCCCTTTGTAACAAGTTTTGCTGAGCGAGAAGGATGACGACTCTATATGTACATGTATGTATGTACATGCGCCAAATGTATGATTACTTGCCCTAGATGCTTGAATTTTGAAGATAGAGTAGCTTCTCTATCTTTTTCACATAATTTTTGGCTCCACCTAAGCAGATCCGTTCCAAAAGTTGTGGTTTAGGCCACACCTTTCAGTGAGCCAGATCGAATTAGTACGTCAAACTTGGGTAATTAAACCGAAGAAGCAAGCGGACGCGTTGCGTACATATCTGCATGTGCGTGCGAGAATGGCCTGTGCCATACCAGTCACATGCTAAAGTTTCCGAACTAAAATCTTCAATCTAACGTAGCAAACAGAATTCTCCGTCCATCTGGACGTCGTCAACGCCACATGCGAAGGAAACTACCATCCAAGTTTGATGTCCTAGTCCAACAAGATGCCGAGTTACTGAGCCCTTTGTAACAAGTTTTGCTGAGCGAGAAGGATGACGACTCTATATGTACATGTATGTATGTACATGCGTCTAATGTATGATTACTTGACCTAGATGCTCGAATTTTGAAGATAGAGTAATTTCTCTATCCTTTTCACATAATTTTTGGCTCCACCTAAGCAGAGCCGTTCCAAAATTTGTGGTTTAGGCCACACCTTTCAGTGAGCCAGATCGAATTAGTACCTCAAACTTGGGTAATTAAACCGATCCAAGTTTGATGTCCTCGTACAACAAGATGCCGAGTTATTGAGCCCTTTGTAACAAGTTTTGCTGAGCGAGAAGGATGACGACTCTATATGTACATGTATGTATGTACATGCGCCTAATGTATGATTACTTGCCCTAGATGCTTGAATTTTGAAGATAGAGTAGCTTCTCTATCTTTTTCACATAATTTTTGGCTCCACCTAAGCAGAGCCGTTCCAAAATTTGTGGTTTAGGCCACACCTTTCAGTGAGCCAGATCGAATTAGTACCTCAAACTTGGGTAATTAAACCGAAGAAGCAAGCGGACGCGTAGCGTACATATATGCATGTGCGTGCGAGAATTTCCTGTGCCATACCAGTCACATGCTAAAGTTTCCGAACTAAAATCTTCAATCTAACGTGGCAAACAGAATTCTCCGTCCATCTGGACGTCGTCAACGCCACATGCCAAGGAGACTACCATCCAAGTTTGATGTACTCGTCCAACAAGATGCCGAGTTACTGAGATCTTTGTAACAAGTTTTCCTGAGCGAGAAGGATGACGACGTTATATGTACATGCGTATAATGTATGATTACTTGCCCTAGATGCTTGAATTTTGAAGATAGAGTAACTTCTCTATCTTTTTCACATAATTTTTGGCTCCACCTAAGCAGATCCGTTCCAAAATTTGTGGTTTAGGCCACACCTTTCAGTGAGCCAGATCGAATTAGTACCTCAAACTTGGGTAATTAAACCGAAGAAGCAAGCGGACGCGTTGCGTACATATCGGCATGTGCGTGCGAGAATGGCCTGTGCCATACCAGTCACATGCTAAAGTTTCCGAACTAAAATCTTCAATCTAACGTGGCAAACAGAATTCTCCGTCCATCTGGACGTCGTCAGCGCCACATGCCAAGGAGACTACCATCCAAGTTTGATGTACTCGTCCAACAAGATGCCGAGTTACTGAGCCCTTTGTAACAAGTATTCCTGAGCGAGAAGGATGACGACTTTATGGGAGCAAAATAAGAGAGAGAGAGAGAGAGAGAGAGAGAATGAGAGAGACAGTGAAGAGAGAGAGAGAGAGAGAGAGAGATAGATAGAGAGAGAGAATGAGAGAGACAGTGAAGAGAGAGAGGCCGATCACAGATATTTTTGGTAAGCGTTCACCGCAACGTCATTGGCCATTGAACTCCGTCCGCCACGTCCTTGTCCTTGGCGCGCTGAAGGACAAGATCAACGACGAATTCCTGAAGATGCAGCCGAGCCGCTTCGGTAGCTGCTTCTCGAGTTTGCCGCCATGTTTTCTAATATAAATATTTGCCCTCTCGCTGTCTGCCACCCTTTCTGTTTCTCTCTCTCTCTCGCTCTCTCTCGCTCTCTCTCTCTCTCTCTCTCTGTCTCTCTCTCTCTCTCTGTCTCTTTCTCTGTGTTTCTCTTCCTCTCTTTCCCTCTCTCTCTCTCTCTCTCTCTCTCTCTCTCTCTCTCTCTGATAGAAAGAGGACAGCGAAACACTCTTTTTAACATAATTTTATTCGTAACTTTTAATATTATGGGATTTTTTTGTTGAACGCAAAACATATCTCAATGCGTCTCTGTCCGATGACTCTCCTCTACCTGATGAATCCGCATTGTGAACTCGATGGCTTTGGCGGAGGAGGAATGGCAGATATGCCAGCACGGCGTTAGTAGTTGTGGGGTAATTCATGGGACGACCTTGAGAGAGATGGAAGAGGAAGGAAGAGAGAAAGGGAAATATAGAAGGAGACAACAAAGAGACGCGCCCGGCAACGCGATCCGCCGTCTCCAGACCGTCGCGAATATCCATCCAATCGCAATGTTCATCAACTCACAGACACGCCTTCAGATTATATCAGAATATCATTTTATTATATTTTTATTACGTTATTTATTTATATTAGAATTACACATATATATATATATATTTATTTATTTATTTATAATATATATATATATATTTATTTATTTATTTATTATATATATATATATATATATATATAATTTTTAGTCGAATTGCCGCGTCTGCCCTGTGATTCCTCGCTCTCATTCTCGCGTGCTATTTCGGAGGTCGCACAAACCCGCTGCGTGAAAATAGCACACGCGAATGAGAGCGCAAAGGGCCGCGGCAATTCGAAATATCGCAAAAAATTTCGGTGATCGCCCTCCTTTAAATACTATATATATATTCTCGTGTGCTATTTTCACACAGCGGGTTTGTGCGACCTCCGAAATAGCACGCGAGAATGAGAGCGAGGAATCACAGGGCAGACGCGGCAATTCGACTAAAAATTATTTAATATTGCCTTTGTGTTTATTATTAATCAGCCAACTTCTCCTAAATCGGATGCTTGCAGCCTTTTGTCGTAGTAAAAGGGATGGTAGCCAGAGATGTCAACGGGCCTAACATTTTTGGCCAGCCCCGCCCGTACTTTTCCGGGCCTTAGAATTATGGGTCCGGCCGATTTTCAAAATAATACGGTTCCAATTTTCGAAACACCGAAATCAAACTTTTTTTTCGAGTATCCTGTCTAACCTGGGGCAATTATCAGCCATGAAGATGAGATAAGAGGGGTAAAATGGGTCAAGTATATATACCATTCAATAAAAATTTCCAAATCAGTTGAGCATTCTCCAATTTTTCAAAAAATTGGGCCCAAACGGGCCTACGGCCGGCCAGGGTTTCCGCAGGCCCGGCCCGGGCCCACGGAATGTTGGGCCCGCCGGCCCATCGGGCCGGGCCGGGCCGGGCCGTTGACATCTCTGATGGTTACAAGTAAAAGCGTCTGTACACTATCGTTACAAAAGTTAAGATTAATGTAAATAACAAAATATTGTCCTATCAAACTCACTGCACGAGAACAAATAAGTAAGTACAATAATCATTATAAAAAGATGCTCCGTTTAAAGAAATAGTAATTAATTTCGAATTATTATAAAAATGAGAGATGTACACACCGAGCAGCGGTCGGCTCACTGAAGTAATCCAACATATGCCTCCACACCAACGCAAAACTACCGGTTCCTCATGTTTATCGATGAATGTTGTATATTTTATACCAAGAAACGCACCGATATCTTTTCTAATTTTAAATTAAACACTCAAAATGAACTTTATTTCCTTTTTCTGCTTCGTCAACTTCCGTCTGAAATGACAGCCCCGAAAGGATGGCGAGAGATTGAGGAAAGAAACGATGAGAAAGGGAGAGATGATCAGAGAGATAGAGGAAGCCAGTGAGATAGAGAGACAGAGAGATATAGAGATATAGAGAAAGTCTGAGAGAGAGATAGAGAGGAAGATAAAAAAAGAATGATTAGGAGAGAGCGGAGGAAAGAATTGACAAAGAGAGACAGGTAGAGGGATACCACGAAATGCTGCCTGTCCTTCGTTCTGGAATCACGGAGAGAATGGATCGAATCACCTGAACAGTTAGAGAGTGGGAGAGAGGCAGAGAGAGAGAAGAGAAAGCGAGTGAGAGGGAGACTGAGAGAGAGATGGAGAGAGAGAGAACGAGACAGAGAGAGAGAGAGGAGAGAAAGAGTGAAAGACACGAGAGAGAGTGATTTAGAAGCACAATAAAGGAAGACGAATGCGACAGAGAATGAAAACAAGCTTTTTTTTCTTTCTCTTTCGCATTTCGCGATGATATCTCATCGGGAAATGGCGGAATCACCTACCATGCAGTATTCCACAGTTCGCTAAAAAGTTGTCATTAGTATGGCAAACTACCGTAATCTATCTTCGTATTAACGTTTTCCGTTCGAGATTTTCGCAAGCTTAAAATGAGCTAATCATTGATGCAAATTAGAATTCGTAAACATGATGAACCGATAAGCACAAGTGCGACGGCGTCGGCTAAAACCGAAGAGCAATGATTAAACTTAATCCGTTTTGATTGTCTCGCGGTTTCTTTGCTTCGGCTTACCTCTGATGACTCCAACCGTACTTGTATACTTCTCTCGCCTTCTTCATATAATTTTGCAATGTTTTCACAGCAATAATTATACTTCATTTGATGTTTCGTGGTGTTGATATCCCTGGCGTCCCTGAGAAGCTTCACATCGCCAGGCGAGTGCTCCGTGCCTGGAGAGCATCATTCTGCCGATTACTATCACGGGTTTGATAGCCCCTGCCGCCCTATACTATTTCCTGCTTCCTTCTCATGCAACTTTTTCAATCATCGTAAGTTTCATGCCCTTCTATTTCGCGCATTCTTTATGCGCGAAACACTCGGCGTCTCTCTCTCTATCTCTCTCTCTCTCTCTCTTGCTATCTCTCTCTCTCTCTCTCTTTCTTGCTCTCTAGGTTTATTTATAGTTTTAGTAGTTTATTTATATCTGCTGTCGACAGTCACATTAAATCACCATGGCTTCCTCGAGGTTACCCGCTGGGTACTCTTTCACGAAGTTCCCTATTCACCCCCCCCCCTTCTCACTCTGGCTCCGCCCCTTCCGCTCTCCTTCCACATGGCTCTCGCTCTTCTTCTGGGACCCTTTGGCCGGATTTCGAAACTTGTTTACACCAGATCTCGATCATGAGAGCTGTAAGGCACTTCGCGGGCGCTGTGCTTTCTGAATGTTCCGCACCTTTTTACATGTTGATCTTATGTTATCGTTATCTCCTTTTGTCACGCTGTCACTCTCCCCCTCTTTTTTTCTCGTTCTCTCTCTCTGTCTCGCTGTCCATCCCTCTCTCTTTCTCCTCTCTCTCTCTCTCTCTCTCTCTCCCTATCTGTCTCTTTCTGTCTCGTTCTCTCTTGTTCTCTTTCTCTCTCTAACTGCCTCTTTTTCTTTCTCTCTATATTTCTCTCACTTCTTTCTTCACATCTTCTCTCATTTCTTCTTTTTTCTTTCTAGGTCCTTAACTCCCTTGAGCAGTACGTGCTTTTATGTACTTGTCCAACAAGATGCCGAGTTACTGAGCCCTTTGTAACAAGTTTTTCTGAGCGAGAAGGATGGCGACTTTATATGTACATGCGTCTAATGTATGATTACTTGCCCTAGATGCTTGAATTTTGAAGATAGACTACTCTATCTTTTTCACATAATTTTTGGCTCCACCTAAGCAGAGCCGTTCCAAAATTTGTGGTTTAGGCCACACCTTTCAGTGAGCCAGATCGAATTAGTACCTCAAACTTGGGTAATTAAACCGAAGAAGCAAGCGGACGCGTAGCGTACATATCTGCATGTGCGTGCGAGAATGGCCTGTGCCATACCAGTCACATGCTAAAGTTTCCAAACTAAAATCTTCAATCTAACGTAGCAAACAGAATTCTCCGTCCATCTGGACGTCGTCAACGCCACATGCCAAGGAGACTACCATTAAAGTTTGATGTACTCGTCCAACAAGATGCCGAGTTACTGAGTCCCTTTGTAACAAGTTTTCCTGAGCGAGAAGGATGACGACTTTATATGTACATGCGTCTAATGTATGATTACTTGCCCTAGATGCTTGAATTTTGAAGATAGAGTAACTTCTCTATCTTTTTCACATAATTTTTGGCTCCACCTAACAAGGGAAGTCTCTCGAGTGGCGGAAGCTATTGAATATGTTCTCTTCATTTTTGAATAGTACTCATCGAGTAGGTCTAGAATATATTTTCCGAATCCGCTAAAATGACCTAGAAAGTAGGGTTTTTTTAATTTTGAAATTTGGGGTCGGAAAGTGGTTGTACATAGATCGGGCTACGGAAAAGTGGTCAAAACAGCGACCGCATGGCCCGATCGGTAGTGAGGTTGACTTGTAATCAGATGGTCGAGGGTTCGAACCCCGACGGCGCGATCTTTTTGCATCTATTTATGGACTTGGAAAAATGTCGTAAATGTGTTTTATACTCATTTTCCTCCAATAGTTTTTCTCGTCCTTACAATTTTACCACAAATATTTAAACATTTATTTAACTTCTGGAGCAAAATTACAATGTATCGAGCAACATCAAATTAGCAATAGTGTGTGTCAACAATGAAGTGTTGGAAGCAGAAGCGCTTCCTGCAGTGGCTTAAATCCTTACGTAGCTAGAATAAGGGGATGATATAAGGTGTGGTTATGGGGAATATACTGAATCTCTTTCAATTATTGTTCTAACAATAATCAGCAGGTTCTTCTTCAATACAATGATTGATATCGAAATTGTAGTCAACTAATCGTAAATAAAAGAGAATAAAACGTGCTCTTGCATCAGATTTCCGCTAGCATCTCAGTCATAGCAAGATTGCACAATCTTCGTGCATTTGTGCCGGCCAGAGGAAGAGAGAAGAATAGTTAGAGAAAGAACTCGCGTTAACGAGAGAGAGTGAGAGAGGGAGAGAAAGAGAGAGAGAGAGCGGCAGACAGCGAGAGAGGAAGCGGGTGGGGCGGAGTTGGGAAAAAAAGGAGGATGTCGCCTTCTACTATAAAAACAGAAGGCGGGCGAGGCACACGCAACGGGAGAGCTACATAATCTAAATTCTACTTGTGCTAAAAGTGAAAAGGGCTACAAAATTTATCTTCATTACTCTAAAATAATAACGCTTTTCAATTCCTTGTCTTGAATTCCTTCATAATCTGCCAGCCCAAGGTATTTTTTTCTGCGATTACAATAGGCCTTCCGCATAGGAAACTGCCACGCTCTGGGTAGATATAAGATCTCGCCTAAACTTTAAACTTTAATGTCTTATTTCCTTCATACTTTGATCACGCTTGGTTCGCCACAATTTCTATAGTAAATCCCCGCACGCCCAAAACCAACATTGCTCCTATTCCACGGCTGCAGAAATGCTGCATATATGTATGTAAGGAGAGCAATATTCAGTTAAATAAATCCCAATCAGTCGTGCTCACGATAAGCGCGGTTTATTTGTGCTCACTCTGCGTACGTTTCCATCTCTTGGGTACCCAATATTCTAGTTAAGGTTGAATGAGGGTCGGGGTTAACCATAAGTACAAAGTTAATATAGATCTAGGAGAGTAAAAAAAACTATCTATGACAACCCTGAAATGAGCTCCTCACTAATCTTGAACTATTTCTTCACTCGTCATTAATATTTACGACAAAACACACAAGATTTTAGATTTGTGAAATATTTCCTATATATCCTAGACATAGATTAACCTTCATATATAAAATATTGTAGGCGTCAAAAGCATCGCGGTCCCGACTCTCGCGGCTCCTACCAGCACCCGAACACCGGTGACATTCTCTGCCATGAACGTCTTGCCATCGTGGACCTCTCATGCACCCAGCCTCTCCAGGGAACCATCCCAACTCACCAGGTCTGCTCCTATTATGCCTTGAACGTCCGACTTCTTGATCAAGGCGACAGGACGATAGCCCATCTCAAAGAAAATGCTATCCATTCTTTTATTTATTTATTCATCCATTAGTTAAATGATGTGACAACATTACAGTGACTTGTCAAATTCAAAAAAAAATTTCCGCTGCAGGATAAAATAATGAGAAATAAATAGAAAGGGAAGGGGGATAAGGGATTCTGATCCTCTGGCATGTGTCCGAATTGAGGTTCCGGGGAACTAACCCTGTCATATCGAAGAGCAATGAACAAAGCATAGCTCTTGAATACGCAGCGTCAAAAAGGCTGTGACCGTTCGCTCCTCCAAATGTGTAACAAATTGGTCAAATCTTGCAAAGCGAATGGTACGCCCTAGTCTAAATGAACTGTTTCCTTAATACTGCAAATTGTATTGATTAAGGTCGTTCACGTCGGTGAGATCTACAACCATGTTTCACTGCGCGAGGTGGAGCTTGCAGACAAAGACCTTCGAACCACTTGTGACTCCGAAGTAAGTAAACAGCTCTACTTGACCTCATAATACAATCTTTAAAAAACAAATTTAAAAAAAAACTGCATTACTATTTCAGGAACCTCTATTCTTTCAGGTGCTGATCTTCCTGTACGAGAAGTACCGCGACGGCTCGATCTGCGCTATGCTCGACGGCATCTTTGCCTTCGCACTTATTCACGATGGCGAATTCCTGGCTGCCCGCGACCTCATCGGAGTCAAGCAAATGTACTACGGCACTGATGCGGAAGGACGATACTTTTTCTGGTAGTTTTCGTAATGAAAATTTATCTTTTCCTAGCTATCAGTTAAATGTAAAAAATCCTATACGAAGAGAATGGCTGAAAAGTATACATTGTAGTATTCCATAAATCCTTGGATCCAACACTTACAATTAGAGGCTTTCATTAATACAGCTTACGTTAGATAAACTTCTATTTTGCAGCAACGAAATGAAGTCGATCGAGGACATCTGCGGGCCCTTCCGCCTCGCAGCCTTCCCACCCGGCCACTTCTTTCAGCCCGGCAAGGGTTTCGTGTGCTACTATCAGGTATTACTTATTAGCTAAAACTCGCCAACTCGCTTCATTCATTCCCGTGCTCACCGTTCTAGGCTATTCTACGTTTTCAGCCTGAATGGTTCGAGCACCGTCTGGCCACTCGCCCTGCCGACCTGACACTTTTGCGTGAGACTTTCGTCGACGCCGTCATCAAGCGCCTCATGAGCGCATTCTGCTCTCCGGCGGACTCGACTCCAGCCTTGTTAGGTATGCAAGACTGTCAATATCGGACATGTATGCAGTAGAAATGAATGTCGGCACACTGCCTCATGCTCTAATCGCATAGCATTCCAGCGCAGTGGCAACGCGTGAGATGCGCCGCCGCGGCCTGGACATCCACACCTTTTCCGTCAGCGTCGACTCGCACTCTCCAGACGCGGTGGCCGCTCGCCACGTCGCAGACTTCCTCGGCACGCAGCACCACGAGTGCCACTTCACGCTCGAGGCACGTGTCACTCACTCAGCCTTTCCTTGCATTTGAGTTGCGTCGAATGGGGCATCGGGAATGCCACGTGGCAAACCGCAAACGCTCGCTCTTTGTGTTCTCTCACATGAAGCGAAACTGATATGCACCCAGTTCTCCGGGCAAAGTAAATGAAGAAGATTGATGAAGTGATTTCATATGAAATTATTCATAATTGACGCCTCTAAAATGTTCAATAACATATTAAATTTCAGCAAGGCATCTCAGCACTCGACCAGATTGTCTGGCATCTCGAAACATATGACGTAACTTCGATTCGCGCCTCAACGGCTATGTTCTTCCTCTCGGCGGCAATTCGCGATCGCGGCATCAAGGTCGTGCTGTCGGGTGAAGGCAGCGACGAGATCTTCGGCGGCTATCTCTACTTCCACAAAAGACGAGGAATTCCAAAAGGTGTTCAAAGCGAACTCTACGTTTATTTATGCTTAAAGGAAGTCTCCGACGAATGTTTGGCCAAGCAATCAAAATAGGTAGTAGAACGCTGAAGTGTCCCTCACCGAAGAGACTCCCGCTTCCACTGGCTAAAATACGCATAGTTCTCAACCCGTCACGTTTCAGAAGGATGTGATCCTCCTATTTCAGTACTGCTGCCCTTCGCAATTTCGCCACAGAAATGTGTGGACAACCAATTGTCTTGGGAGCTGGGCTGTTACGAAAATCCGGCAAATTCTTGTTGCGCTGTCCGATATGCACGCTTCGAAGTATGTAGTGCTGGTTCTTACGGTTTTGCTATACGCACATCTTTTTTTTCCAAAATGGCTGTAGTTGGCTTGATGCGATCGACTGTTGCAAAATAGGAGGGTGCTAAGATCTACCGTAGCTAATTATATACCCGTGAGATTTAAAATGACAATAATTCTGGAACGATAAGATGAAATTCATTCAAACTTTCTCAATCTAAGTTTTACGATGAAACGAACTATCCATGCTTTAAAACCCATATGTTAATTATTTAGCGGAGACCTCTTTTGTAATATTCCTGAGCGTTGCTCGAGAGCTCTAGCTACTCTCATAACATTATTCAGGAGACAATTGAACGCGTCCAGAACTTGTCGACTGCCGACTGCTTGCGCGCGGACAAGTCGTGCATGGCGCACTCGGTCGAGGTGCGGGTGCCCTTCCTCGACAAGGCCTTCCTTGATGTCTCCATGCTCACCAACGCGCCTGCCAAACGGCCCCAGACATATGGCGGACGCACGGTCGAGAAGTACCTCATCCGCAAAGCATTCGACGTCGAGGTAAAGGAGCGCAATAGAATGAAAACGAAAGAGAGCGAGAGGGAGATGGAGAAAGAAAGAAAAAAAAGAGAGAAAAGACAAGAGAAAAGAGAGAGCTGCATTTCTTGAACAATCTTTTTAGGAGGACCCTTATCTGCCGAAGGAGATCCTCTGGCGGCAAAAGGAACAGTTCTCTGATGGCGTCGGCTACAGCTGGATCGATGGACTCATCGCTCACTGCGCCAGCAAAATCACCGATGAGGAAGTTAGCATATCATTTCACCTGTAATTTAAGGAATCAAACAGGGCGAGGGACTTTGAAACACAGGCAATAATATCAGTTCAAATCCATGTTTCCTTCGCAGCTTGCCCAAGCAGCGACTGAGTTCCCCTTCAACACGCCGCACTCCAAGGAGGCTCTCTACATGCGCCGTCTTTTCCACAGCCACTTCCAGTCGGACGCGGCGGCCCGCACGGTGCGCAAGTGGATTCCTAAGTGGCAGGCGAACCAGGACCCATCAGGCCGCGCTTCTCAGGCCCATGTCAGTGCGCTCACAGTCCACACTGACACGCCTACTACTACCATCAAACCGCCCGTTTCTTCTCCCCAGAAATCACGCATGCCATCCGCATAGATTAGCCATTCGCCATTCTAGATATTCCATTTCTTGCGCCATTTCATTCATCTCTCACTACGTGTCAGTTACACAAAAAGCAATGTCTGCTTGCATCTATCGTACGTACAAACTGTTACTTCAGTACCCGATTGCTTACTCATATCAATTGCTTGAAGGCTAACAAAAAGTTTAAATATGGCTAGAATTTTACGTGGCTAATGAATCAAAATAAAGTTACATTGATATATATGGAGTGTCATTAAAAAAATCAAAATTAAAGTAATAAATATTAAATAAAAAAAGGTGATACAATGCAAGTAATCGAGCAAGCATATCATGGTAGAACGCACTGAAAGCGTGGACTCGTTGATACGCTGTTTGCCGACATCATCGCAATGCGAGCTGCACACGAGTTGATTGATGACCGAGTCGAGTTCGAAGATGACCGAGTCGAGTTTGAAGCTTGAAATGAACTAGAAGTTTGAAATGCACCTTCCTCGGAGCCATATCCCACCATGATTTGAATTACGCAACTGTATGCTCTATCCACCTAGCCATGCGGACTCCAAAAACTTCCACCGAACATTCTTTATTCAAGCAGTCGACAATGGCAATAATCCCCGAATATCCTTCATCGACATATCAGCAAGAGCAGTTACAGGGCATCTCATATAACATGATGAGATGTATTGTCCTAAGTCAGCTATAGATTATGATTGGCAAAATTAGAATACATTTCGTGAGACATTTTGACAGGTGTTGCATTATGCAGTTACATCAAGGCAATTTTATGCAGCAAATTGCGTAAATGAAAAAGAAGGAACAGAAAATGAAATATAGTCAAAATATTCAACCAATATTGGACATACTTATGCTTTATTTACGCACACCGAAGAGAGACGTGTTGAACATTCATGGCATGCATTCTACTGGCGTTTCATCTCATGAAATCTTTAACATATCTTCTACCTGTTAAAGGACAAATTAGTTCAGAGAAAAAAGGCATTCGAATTCATTTGACAAACATGTTCGATTAAGCTTTTTTCGGAGTTAGAGCTTATCCGATCGACCCCGAAAGTGGTCATACATTCCGACGACACTTTCGCGTAGAGTTTCGTCATCGCTCTCAGCAACGTCGCTTATTCCGTCAGTGGCACGAGCAGTCGGGAGTGACGTAATGCCAGGTTCTTCAGGCGGCGGCGAAGCAGACATCCGACTATGTACCGTCTCCTGTGAAGAATGGTATGACCTTAGGACGTCTGTCTCTCTCCTTCTACGACACATCCCTCCTGTAGTCTGACTTCGCACCTGCTGTTGCCATGTGAATGGATCAGGGCGAAGAACGTTCTCGAGACGGCCGAGTAGCCAGAATGTTTCCATGACACCCTTACCCTTAAATTTTTTAACAATATTTTAATTTCATATCATTTTTCATTGAATCGATCAGCAGCCAACAGTTTAAAACCTTTATGATGACATCGCCCCTTGACTGTATCTTGTACATGCCGGAATAGGCATTCGCAAGCAGGCGTTTCGATTCTGCGGACATGTGAATGTGTGATGCTGCAAATCCGCTTTCATGCAGTGCCTGCCAAATGCTCAAACAAATGGCTTATGAGTTCTATCTAACGCCGTCCGTTGCTCTCCATCCGGCTGCCGGTGTTGACAGTGTCGCCAAAGAGACAGTAACGAGGCATCGCGAGGCCGACGACGCCAGCCACGCATGGCCCTTCGATTTGTCACAGTAGATTTGGTTTTCTTTCAAACTCCCAGAAAATACTAGTTTTAATATTCCGCACCGGTGTTCATTCCGATGCGCAGCTGAACCGTCTCGGCCGGGAGGTGTGGAATTCGAAATGCAGCTACGGCGTCGAGAAAGTCGAGCGAGAGCTCGGCGATGTCACGGACATGGGCGGTGCCGTTGCGATGAGGAAGACCGGACACGCAGAGATAGCCGTCGCCGATCGTCTCCACCTTGGATCGCAGTGGTAAAAAAAAGTTGTTACCATGAAAGAGATATCAACCTTGTAGACGCTGTGATTTTCGATGATTGTATCAAACGTAGTATAGAGGTCATTTAGTAGATTGACGATCTGCCAAAAACATTTTAACAAGTAATATTGTCTTGCAACACATCACAAGGACGCTTGCCTGAATTGGCGTGCACTTCTGAGACAATTGAGTGAATTTAACGACATCACTGAAGAAGACGGTGACGCTCTCGAAAGACTCGGGCTCGACCGAATGACCCAGTTTGAGCTTCTCAGCAACTTGCCTCAAAAATTTAATTATGTTAATGTCGTTAATGTTGTTTTAGTGGATAGAGATATGACTAGTAAATTTTTTAAAAAAAATCCCGGTTTTTTGCGACTTTGACGCATTTTTAAATAGATTTGTGCAGTGGTTGTAAAAAGCACATGCAAATTTTTGCAGTCACTGCGCAAATCTCACAAAGCAAGTCAAATATGCGAAAATTGCTTGAAACGTCATATAGCATGTTTCAATGTATCCAAATAGCGGCTTCGTTGTATATTCGTTAATCATAAAATGATCTATGAATCTTCAATACCATGCGACCCAAACAGGATACTTATGTAAGACAACTTTGGCAGCATTCGAAAGAGTAGAACATCGCTCTTCTTCTTCTCCTCGACAAGTTCTTTCGTCCGGTCAGCGACTTCCTCCTCGAGTGTATTCGCGTACTGCTCCATCATATTGAAGACGTGGTCCATGAGGTTCTGTTGCTTCCCGCCAGACATGGACCGTAGAATGGAACGGACTGTCGAAATGGTTGGACGCTGACTGGGATTCTCGCTCCAACAATCACGTATCAGATGCAGCTTAAAGAAGCTGTCTGAGCAATCATGCATTTTGTGAATTCGAGCGAAATTAGCAAGTAGAATTATCGTAGAGAGCATTCAGTCAAAGTACTTGAATTTTTTGGAGAGGTTTTACATATCACCTGTTAGCTGTGATACACATAAGAATACTAAACCTGAGGGCACTCCACTATACATATGTAAGTACAGTTACTCGCGAATTTGAAAGAATTAAGTAATAAATGCCTCTGACCATTCCAGCTGCAATTTCGACGCCTTCCGCAGGCAGAACCTCCGGGCGAATCGGAGCAGGGCCGCCCTTCTTGATGAGATAGAGGAGCTCTATAAATGATATTTTAACACCGATTACGTTTACGCTGGACAAACCTTCCAGCTTCTTCCTGTCAATGGCGCCCCACGCAGGGCGACGTGTCACAATCTCAGATGCGATGATTGCGAGAGAGTATACGTCGCCTGCTGGCGTTCTGACCTCGTTATTTTCCTCACGTAGCAATTCAGGTGCCATCCAGAGTTGCTCTAAAGATGTATGCATGAAGATGGGAATTACATGCATACATATATACATAGCATTTAATCTCTAAATTTATTGAAAGTATGGATAAGAATACATCGTCCCACTTCTTCTCGAAGCGTGTTCGCGTTGCCGAAGCGAGTGAAGTCCGTAGTCCGTGACTTTTACCTAATAAACATGGGTTTTCTTTCGTATGCTCTGAAGACATGTTCGGCAAAAGGTTCATTTGCTATGGTAATCACGACATTTAAAATCTCGCCTGCCATCGCTCGTCAACGACGCACGCATCCGAAGTGAGGCTTCCGTGACAGCCGAGGAAGCTTCCGTGGATGTATTCCAAGCCCTAGAATGCATCAGAAACCGGCGGCAGCACTCACTATGAGGAACGTCACAAAGTGTATCAATTAAACCGAAAATCAAAATTAGACTTTACATACATTTGCAATGTCTCTGATTAGCGAGAGGACGAAGAACCCGTCCAGCTGCATGCTGCCCTTCTCGATTACTTGCTGCAAGTTAAAGCGCATTAATTTATAGTTATTTAGCAAATTTTATAATAGAACCATTTCAGTCTTACCGCAATGGTTCCTCTCGAACAAAATTTCCAAACTCCAAGCAACAGTGGGCCATCAAAAACAATGCCAATGAAGCGATTGACGTTCCCATGGTCGAAGGCTCTCATCTAGTAAAAGATGAATATAGTATGTATGTTAATGGCAAAATATGAACCAACTTGGACCAGATTTGATATGCCATTCATTTTTTTCATCAATTTTTTTTTAGAGAAGCCAGAAAGGAAGCAACGTCGAAATAACCTTTCGGAATTCCTCCTCATCTGTTCGAGTAAATCGACCGTTTGTGCCGTGTGTCTGCGCGACGACAAACTCCTAAATAATACGGGATCAGATAAGTTCGCGTGCATACTCATTGATACTAAATTTGCAAAACAGGCCTTTTTGAAAATGTAGACAGTTGCTCCGGATGAACTCTCAATCGTATCGAGTGTCATTCTTGTAGAGTTTGAGACGACTCCAGACGACTGCAGCGATCGCAAGCTGTAGCGATCTTTCTGAACAACAGAGGGTTTTTTTTTGTTAAATGAAAAACACATTCAATTTTCGTTAATAAAACCCAACACTTCTGTCTGTGCGACCTTATTTGGGGGCTTCTCAAGCGCAGACTGTGGAATCTTCCATTCGCTGTTAAGTCGCTCAACTTCTCGTCGGCGTTCCCTGTAGAAGACGGAGAGCCTTGTATATACTTGTATATACATAAATCCAGATCAGTTTTTTTCATTTTTCCTCGGATTAGTATAAACTATATAAACAAATCAGACAATATCAATGAAATATCGAGACAGTAATATAAGGGTGCGATCGACGGCAAGACAACTAACCAGATTATGTAAATGATGAAGAACAGAATGATGAAGATGATGAGAAGCAATGCACCAGCTCCGATGAGAACAAAGACGAGATTGGTCGCCCACCATTCGGCTGGACAGCGCTTGCCGTCGTAACCACAGGCTGGAATGGCCTTTGGAGCCTTCCCATCCCAATTGCGCCAGATTGAACTTTCATCGACGAGCGCCGTGAATGTCTAGCAACGTGACGGTTTTAAATTTATGGAATGAGATGAACCACGTTATTTTTAGTGATCACCATGATTTAAGCTAAGAAAAAGACAGAAATCATAATATTATAATTTCTTCGAACATTTGTTGTTTTTTTTGGTTTGCCAACCGAGAGGCAAACACATATTTAAACAACGTAGACAGCACAACGTACGACACAGGCGTTGCAACCGACAGTCACGTAGGTCGCCGTGTCGACTTGGAGCCTTGCTACGGATTCTGGCTCTTCAGTTGACGCGTTCAGCATATAGACGTTGAAGATCGGATTGCGAGTGCCACCAGATGTGATCTGCACCCGTCCAGTTAGCCCTATAGGAATTGTATTCTACCAAAGCATCTGGGACCTAATTATCAGAACATAACGGAAACAAGTCTGAAACAAATCCCCTGTCATTCATTTTTCAACTTGTGTTACTAGCTTTGGCCAGGAGGACGCCGGGCAGCCGCAGACCACTACAGGCACGGCTCGTGTTGGTCGATCCCTTCCCATTGTGCTACTACATACTATTTATCGTATACATACGTGTTGATATTTAATTAAATTCATGTTCGATATTATTAGATGCCGACAAACCACTAAAGGTGTCCTCGTACTGATGCTTGAACGTTTCCATATCTCGTAAGCTGTCGTTTTGTGATACGCTCAGTGTTCGATTCATGATGCGTGCGTAGTAGTAGAAGACATCGTGGACATGACGGGCGAAGGTGCCGGCCTGGGGCTTTATATTTTGCATAGATTTCCTTTCTTTCTATCTGTTTTGTGTGTTTACCTTGTTTTGCACCCAACCACTGCGTGCATTATTGAATGTTTTTTTAAAGAATTGCACCGAATAGTGTCTATGAACCCAAAAAGTAAAAGTATACATATATATATATATATATATATATATATATATATGAAAACAAGCCCACGAAATCGAATGTTTGGTTGCGGCAGCTGGTCCAGTTGCAGAACATGGGCGACTCGGTAACTCTGGCGAGCACTTCGCGGTTGAAAGTCAGCACGTCGTAACCTCGACGGATGTCGGCATCGAGCTGCAAAGGCGCGTTGTCTTTGTAGATCAATTTTTCTTTTATCGTGATTTATTTTTATTTTCTTTTTCATTTGAAATTTAACCTCAGATAAGGCTTCTTAAGTTTATTGTCCAATTCGCCGGTCTAAGTTGTTTATGCTCAATAACCATGTCCTTTTACAAGATACACTGCAAATTCGAACTATTTTTAAATACCACAATGGCCCGGCGTGCCGCCCGTCTTGCCGGCTCAGTTAAGCCGTCGCTGTTATTGCCTAGAGCGTCTGCCCAGAATGGGCTCAGTCCCGAAGATACTGAAAAAGTAATTAAATATCTTTAAAACAAGTCTTATACCTTTTTCGACCACTCTTGACTTTCGAATGTCATATATGAAGCTAACTTTATCGTAGAAAACTGACAAATTTCCGACGCTCGACGAATCTGTCCTGGAAATAAAAACAAATGAATATCAGCGCGATAATAGAAAATAGTAAAAAAAAATGTTAAAATCTGACTTACCGAATCCTACGCTCCTCAGCTCTAAGATGACATAGAGATACTCAGCTGTGTCCATGCCGAGATTTGCTAGCCGGCCGAAAAGAACGCGCTTTTGTGTCCCAGGCATACACACGCCGACGACTAAATTAAGATAAAAATTCTTTATTTCTCTATTCCATACTAGATTCTATTGCAGCTATTTGCTTGTGATGTTATAAACAATAGCCTAATACATTATTCGTTACAAACAAATGACGTACTCCTAGCACGCGATCGCAGTGTGCTGAGCCGCGAATAGTATGATTGGTTGTTCTCTAGATTCAGCACGGCTCGATAGACGATTGTCGTGTTGTAGGAGGAAGGATCGTTGGCGGCCGTCTAAAGGCGAAGTGCCTTGTTATTTTAGAATGATTCAAATTTGTTTGAATTGTAAAAAAAGGCAACGATTAATTGAATGCTGACTTCGACATCGGAAATGATGTTCTGGCAGTAACCGACGCTGTTCTGCGCGTAGATCAGTGCGACGCGATTCCAGTCGTAGCGGGCGGCCATGTTCATGAAGGCGTAGCCGAGTCTGCAAAGCAAATCTTTTGATTATTTTTCACAGCTTTTTTTTTGCTGAAATACATATGTATGTCTATCATCAGCTGCACGTACGAGAGTGACGACGGAAGGACGGTGACCACGTAAGGGAAGCGGGCGGAGTTTGCCAGATCGGCTGACGAGCTGTAGCCCCACGTCATCAGAGGCCTTTTGTATGCCGTGCTAAGGACGGCCGCTGGGATTATGCCTAAGAGTAAAGGAGACTTTGGCTATTGTATCAAATCTTGAAAATTTTAAAATGTTGCTTCAACGATATTCATAGAGAGAAATGCTCATTTAACACCATCATGACACTTTCATACACTTGGAAGAAATTTTTTGTTAAGTCGTACTGCATGGAGGGCCGATGAACGCGTCGACGTTGAAATTTTGGACGAGGTCAATCATTGCGCCGACGGTGACATCAGCAAGGCACTCCGTCTTTCTGACGATTAGCCTGACAAGATAAAAACAATTGAGTGTGTCGAGCTTAAGCTTCGTACATACGTGAAATTGTAGTCGTCAAGTAGGTGCTCGCTGCGGATTCGGTCAATCGCAAGTGAAACGGCGCCGCCAGTTACGGGATGTCCAATGTCCTGGGGCTCGACATCCTCGACGGCGAGGTAGCCGAGTGTGATCTTCTGTGTACTTGTGAGAGTTAACACTTGATCAGTAACATCGTACGAAAGCATAACGATTATCCAAGATTTACGTTGAAACTGTTTCATATTATATAATTGTTTGAAAATATTTCGGTGCTTCATACCTGAACAGAATGACATGTGCCAATGAGAAGGAGGCAAAAGTAGAAGACATCCATCATAAGGTCTACTGCAATAAGAACTCTAAATAAGTGTTTGATCAACGTCTTGATTGTACAAATGATAAAGTTCAGAAATAAAGAATAGGCGTGTTCACATCCGATGAGCTTGGATTAAAAGGTGGGCTCAAAAGGTGAAATTCAAAGCTCTCAGGTCAGGCACTTTTTTCCAATTTTCATTTTTCTGCTCTTCGTTATCTTCATAAGGATTTGTCCGTAATGCCATACGAAGCCACATAACCCAAGTTCATTTGTGCACATCCGAATGAGAAGTATCTTCGTTGTATTCACTTTGTGACTTTTTCTAAATCAAGTTGGGCTTCATTTCTCATGTGTACATACAAATCACAATCTCTAGGGCTTCGCATATCTTTTCATCACACTTATTGGGCGTATGGCGACTATCAAAAATGCAGTAAAAGCGACAACATTAGAATGGAATATATAAAGAATATACTATGTGTACAGATGTCCCGATGCTGATCATTCAAGAATTTTTAATGCACAGACACGACGCGCAAACCACAGAGGCCGACAGGATCACTGAAGCCCTTCATCTGTATATGTATATAAATAAAGAATCTTTATACAGGGTTGCAAGAGATCAATTCAACATTTCTGACTGACATTTAGTCGTTGGCGGAATCAAAAGAATATCTGATTACATCTTAATAGAGCACTCTCACAAAATTACATCACGCGCCAATCAAAGAAATTAGAGGAAAATTTGCATTACTAAATTTGCATTTCAACTCTCAAATGTTCATACAAGACTATGACAAGATGAGATGCGATACTTACGGTTAGCAGGAAAAAACAGATTACTTAATGAATCAAGAAACTATTGCTTCTTTTTTACCTTCACTACTCAGTATGTCTCTGTTGCTCTATGCCGCGAATTCGGAACTGATCGTACATTCCTGCAGTACTCTCGAGCTCCTCGTCTACATCTCCGATTGGCATGCAGTCACTCTCATGCTCAGCACGAATTGTGCCGTCAGGGTTAGATGCCGAAGAGCTGAGGGGGCGCGTCGTGCTGCTGCGTCGTCTTGCGCGTGGCTCGTCGGGCGGAGGAGAGACGGATGCGCGGAATAGCAGTTCATTCTGTAAATTCACTTTTGCCTGCAATTTTCATTCCGTAGCCATCTCGCTCTTTGCGCAATGTACGACGCCAGGGTTATCAGTCTTCTCCTGAACTCACTGACGCTCTCCGATGTCTTACCTGTTGTTGATAAGTAGGCTGAGCGGGAGCAGCACCATTCTCAGAGCGTCCAAGCAGCCAGAATGTTTCCATGACACCTTTTCCCTCAAAGCTTTTTCAGTTCCTTTGCCAAGTTAAAGAGATCACGAACTTTTATGATGACTTCCCCTCTCGACTGCATTCTATATACCCCCGGATAGGCGTTCGCGAGCAGGCGCTCCGACTCTACTGACATGTGAATGTGTGATGCTGCAAAACGAGAAGAGAAAGCCTCGAATCTATGTCGGAATTTTATTTAATAGTTGTTTTAAGTCCCAATTGCCTCGAAGTTCAAAAGAGTCTAACGCCGTCCGTTGCTCTCCATCCGGCTGCCGGTGTTGACAGTGTCGCCAAAGAGACAGTAACGGGGCATGGCAAGGCCAACGACGCCAGCCACGCATGGCCCTTCAAAGCAGATTTGCCATAGTATAATTGGTTTTCCTTTAATCTTCCAGAAAATACTAGTTTTAATATTCCGCACCGGTGTTCATTCCGATGCGCAGCTGAACCGTCTCGGCCGGGAGGTGTGGAATTCGAAATGCAGCTACGGCGTCGAGGAAGTCGAGCGAGAGCTCGGCGATGTCACGGACATGGGCGGTGCCGTTCCGGTAGGGCAGACCGGACACGCACAGGTAGCCATCACCGATCGTCTCCACCTACATCGGAGTTATCGCAGAAATAGATGGAAAGTGCGGAATTATTTCCAGCTCCAGATGGACATCCGAAAGGTTAGAAAAGAACATTTAGAAAACCTTATAAATTCCTTGATTTTCGATGATCGTATCGAACGTTGTGTAGAGGTCGTTCAAGAGATTAACAATCTGAAAGAAAAGCAATCGCATATGCAAGAGAAACTCCTTCTACATATAATCAGGATACTATCATTTTCGCCGCCCCAACCTGAATTGGTGTGCACTTCTGAGACAACTGCGTGAACTTGACCACGTCGCTGAAAAATACAGTAACACTCTCGAAGGACTCTGGCTGGACCGAATGGCCGAGCTTGAGATTCTCTGCGACTTGTCTGAAGAGCATGATTGTACTTTTTTTCTATTTCTTTGAATATCACAACCAAAAATTTCACACGTCTAACTTTGGCAGCATTCGAAAGAGCAGAACATCGCTCTTCTTCTTCTCCTCGACAAGTTCTTTCGTCCGGTCGGCTACTTCTTCCTCGAGTGTATTCGCGTACTGCTCCATCATATTGAAGACGTGGTCCATGAGGTTCTGTTGCTTCCCGCCAGACATGGATCGTAGAATGGAACGGACTGTCGAAATGGTTGGACGATGATCCGGACTTTCGCTCCAGCAATCGCGTACAAGGTGGAGCTTAAATTGTTAGCTTTTCATTTAGCAAAGGAGTATTTGATATGTTATTTGATGTCAAAGTAAGACTTCAAAGACGGACTAATGACGGCGTAAGTTCAACGCCTTCTGCTGGTTGAAGTTCTGGACGAATGGGAGAAGAACCTCCCTTCTTGATAAGGTATATAAGCTCTAAATGCAAAGCTTCCTTCTGATGTAGGCAATGGCATTCATAAGAGATTTTCTACTTTCTTCCATTCCTTTTCTACAACTAAGAGATTTTCTACTTTCTTCCATTCCTTTTCTACAACTACTATCTCCTTTTAAGACTTTTACAACATCATCTTCTCATACCATCCAGCTTCTTCCGATCAATCGCATCCCACGCCGGTCGCCTATTGATAATCTCGGACGCAACGATGCCTAGCGCGTAAATGTCTCCGGCAGGCGTTGCCGCAGTCTTTTCTTCTCCCCGTAGCTGCTCTGGCGCCACCCAGAGTTGCTCTTATAAAATTTGTTTAATAATTCATACAAAGAATCGTTTTTGCATGTCAAGAAGGTTGAATAATTTAAAAACACAGATCGATGGAAAAGATTGAAAAAGCTGTTGGAAAATAAGATGTCGTACTTCGCTTCGACAGACGGTCACGTTTCCGTAAAGAGCGAAGGCCGTAGTCGGAAACCTTGACCTGCAAATTTCCCTACCTTCTTTACTGAAATGTTAAGGTAATCATTTATACCTGCCATCGCTCGTCAACGACGCACGCATCCGAACTTAGACCGCCATGACAACCAAGAAAGCTGTTATGGATGAACTCAAGCCCCTGAACACGTTGGGCAGGTGATCAAAGGTTTATTGCACCCATTAAATTTTATAACTAAGAAGTTTGTAGAACTCTTACAGTTAACTAGGTATGCAACTTGCTAAATATTCTATGATATCATGCTAACATTTACGATGTCACTGATAAGCGAGAGCACGAAGAAGCCGTCCAGTTGCATGGTCCCCTTCTCGATTACTTGCTTCAAACATTTCATTTTTGTGCTTGATAATCAAGTTTGAAATTACGTTACTACATTTTAACTAAATGGAGATACTATGTTTATAAATATCAATTATAAGCGTACCGCAATCGTTCCTCTTGAACAGAACTTCCAAATGCTAAGCAGTGCCGGGCCATCAAAAACAACACCCATGAAGCGATTTACGTTACCGTGATCAAACGCTCGCATCTTCATCATATATATTGGATAATCATTGAATTAGAGTAAAAAAATATATGAGCACACCTTTCGGAACTCATCTTCGTCGACTTTAGTAAAGCGAACGAATGGTCCGTGGCTTTGAGCGACAACAAATTCCTACAGAAGGTAGAACATTTTAAAAATAATGATTTAAAAAAAAAGTTATTTGATTATGTGATATTTAGTAGAGCGGAAGATCACAAACTTTGTTTAAAATGTAAACAGTTGCACCGCCGCTGCTCTCAATCGTGTCGAGTGTCACTCTTGTCGAATTGGACACAACTCCCGATGACTGCAGCGAGCGCAGGCTGTGCCGATCCTTCTTGAAGAAGTAGTTGTGAAGCATGTAAGCGTTTTTATTACTATTTGTCTGCACGTCATAGAATACCTTATTCGTCGGCTTCTCCAGTGTATTCTGCTGAATCTTCCACTCGCTGTTCAGACGCGCAATCTCACGACGTCGCTCCCTAAACCAATGATAAACGCTAATAATACTTGTACCATTTTCTCGATAGCGCAATATAAGGCATATTTTGCTCCTTTTTGGGAATATGTATTACGGCAGAACTAACCAGATCATGTATGCGATGAAGAGAAGAATGATGATAATCAAGATAAGCAATGCACCGGCACCGATGAGAACAAAGACCAGATTGGTCGCCCACCACTCGGCCGGGCAGCGCGTGCCGTCGAAGCCACAGGCAGGGACGGCCATTGGAGCATCGCCACCCCAGCCGCGCCATATCAACGTTTCATCGATGAGCGGAGTAAATGTCTAATAGTATTTTTATTCTGATATTCACACTTTGGACAATGAACATATTCATTTTGGTGATATGAAGTGTGCGGCATGCTATAATCCTTTCAATGTATTCGAAATGCTAGATCATGCCAAAACTAAATGAAGTGCCTCAAACGTGCGCGAACACGTACGACACAGGAGTTGCAACCGACAGTCCCGAGGTTTGAAGTGTCGACCGCGATGTTCGCGACAGCTTCCGGGATTCCAGAAGAGGCGTTCAGCAAGTAGACGTTGAAGACCGGATCACGAGACCCGTTGATCGTAGTTTTCACATCACCAGAGAGACCCAAAGAAGAAACAAGGGATGCGAGCGGTTAGAAGAGCTGAATCTACATGAACTTTTCTCTCCCACAACTTCTATCTACCTAAAAAAGAGTCCTCGAGTTGCCTTGTGAATATTCCCATGTCTCGTATGCTAGCAGTGGGCGAGGATTCCACAGTTCGGTTGAGGATGCGGGCGTAGAAGTAAAAGACATCGTGGACGTGGCGGGCAAAAGTACCAGCCTGAGGCTTTATTTTCGCTATTTTGATCTAGCTTTTTAACTATTTTTCGGCAATTGTTATTTGCTAGTTACTTTGTTTTAGCTATCTAATATACATATATATGTATATAAAATAGAAATCGTTGGTGTACATTAATCTAAGGAAAAAGTGCAAAACAATAGGTCTGTAGAAATTTTTAAAGATGTATGCACATAGGAAAGAGAGAGATCGAGAAGAGACTATTTTTCGGCAATTGTTATTTTCTAGTTACTTTATTTTAGATATCTAATATACATATATATGTATATAAAATAGAAATCGGTGGTGTACATTAATGTAAGGAAAACGTGCAAAACAATAGGTCTGTAGAAATTTTTAAAGATGTATGCACATAGGAAAGAGAGAGATCGAGAAGAGACTAACAAAATCGTATGTCTGGTTCAGACAGCTGCTCCAGTTGCAAAACATTGGCCAGCCTGTGACCCTGTCTAGCACATCACGATTGAATGTAGAAAAATTGAATCCTTGACGAACATCAGCGTCGAGCTAAGGGCACAATACTTTTTTTTAAAAATCAAAAGGGTCAGAATTTGGAAAAAAAAATTAGCAAATTTAGCATGAAGCAAACCGAAATAGCTCTTCGCGCAGCTTTTCTCGCGTATTCATTGAGGCCGTCGCTGTTGTTTCCGTAGGGATCTGCCCAGAACGGACTCAGGCCGGTCGGCACTGTGCGACGTGCGCTCACTTTATATGCACATACATACATTTCGTAATCAATTGAATATTCTGCTTCATCAGAATTCGCAAAGTGCATATTAAAAAATAACCTTATCTGGAGTCAATGCTAACAATAAGAAAACTTACAAACTTCAGGAGCCCGACGAATCTGCCCTAAAATAGGAATGAGTTATTTTTCATCGGCAGTCAGGAGCAATTACAGTTGAATAATCCCTATGTTGTGCACTATAGAATACTTTTCTGGTCACTTGCCGAAGCCGACGCTCCTGAGGTCAAGAATGATGTAGACGTACTCATCTGTGTCCATGCCGAGTTTAGCGAGTCGAGCGAAGAGTTCCCTCTTCTGTCCGCCGGGCATGCATACTCCGAATACTGCCAATATCTTTTCTATACCGTAAGGCCCATTTGAGTGTCAGTGCATTCTACAAGCTTGGCGTTTTCTTTGAGTTCTTTCAAGGATTCGAACTTCTAGCTCGTGATCGAAGTGTGTCGAGGCGCGAGTAATACGTTTCATTGTAATCTTCACTCAGCACACCACGAAACACAATCGTCGTATTGTAGGCGGCAGGGTCGTTTGAGGCCGTCTAAAGGCGTGAATTACTGCTTTATAGCAAATGCACTAACGAACTCTAATTGTAGGTTTTGTTTGGTTTCTATCGTTGTAAAAGGAAAAGGTGACGGTTGTTTTTCACAGATTTGATCTTCTAAGTTTAATTTCATATATAGAAAGCGAAACTTAAAATGTAGGCTATATCCAACTTCGACGGCAGCCACGATGCTCTGGCAGTAACCGACGCCGTTCTGCGCGTAGATCAGCGCGATTCGATTCCAGCCGTAGCGCTCGCATAACCGCATAAAAGCGTAGCCGATTCTGAAGAAATGTGATCTAACAAATTCATCTGATATATTCGCAAAAAACCCATATGTTTCCATTCAGTAGCAAATAATTACGAAAAGATTGAAAATATAAAAATGAAATAAAAATAGAAACGAACGACAAGGACGACGGAACGATGGTCGTGACGAATGGGAAGCGCACAACATCGTCGAGCTCAGCCGCTATGCTGTAACCCCAAGTCATGAGAGGCCGGACGTACGCCGCGCTTAGGACGCCCGCCGGAATCACGCCTAATCATTAGCATAAGTAACTGGGGAACGTTGTCAAATTAGTACAGCAACAAGGAAAACGCACTGCACGGCGGGCCAATGAATGCGTCGACGTCGTAGTTCTGGGCAAGCTCGATCATCGCGCCGACCGTAGTGTCCGCCGCGCACTCTGTCTTCCGGACAATGATACTGAGTGGAAGTCTCTTTTATCCATCTTACTCTCTTTGATGCAATTCAATTCGGATGTCGTTTAATGCCATTAAATTTATATATTTTCGAGTACGACGTTTTATAGAAGATATGATTTTGCTATGAAAAGCCGTGTCGAAAATGCTGATCGATATCAAAGAAAGCAAAGCTAACGTGAAATTGTAATCATCGAGTAGATGCTCATTTCGGATTCGGTCGATCGCAAGCGAGACGGCGCCGCCCGTGATGGCATGGCCAATATCGCCCACCTCAACATTCTCGACCGCCAAGTAGCCGATCTTGATTTGCTGTAACCATTTTTCCCTTTTTAATTTTGCAAAAATTTTGATTATTAAATTTTTTAACAAATATGTGTGATTGCAATCCTTTTACATACCTGGACACATTCGCTGACAAGGACAAGCACCGTCCAGAAACTCAGCATCTTCAGATCGATCATTTTGTATGATAAGCAGTGGTTGAGAATTGTATGCTAAGTATAATATGAATTACGGACTTCCTGGAAATAGGATTCAAGATTCAGTTTTCGGACATAGTTTTTGAGGAAATAGGCAGAAAACGGAATAAGAAAGACTTCGCCATTTGTTCCACCCTTATATATTTGAGCGAATTGAGCAGGAAGCAGTCGAACCCAAGAAGCCCTTGAAATTGCGCTCAATTTTTGAACTTGACATAAATCTGCTTCTCAGTAACTTCGCTCTCAGTTTACATGGTGCTGTTGTCGACAATCTGCGCCGTCTTTGTGTCCATATTTGCACTCCTCCAGCTTGGCTTCTATCTTTCTGTATATTTGCACATAGACTACTTTTTGCAATGGAGGCGCCATGACCGTAGGTCTTCATTGGTCCTATTAATCTCGTAAGACGGTCGTTGGTCTCAGATTTACGTATGCAAGAGAATTTTTAATATAAATGTAAAATTATTAATATAATTATGAAGGTATCTGCTATTCACTTCTGATCATATGAAGCTACGTCTGTTGTGCATTTGCATGCCAAGATTACGAGTCTTTGGACGAGTTGCAATCATTTCAGCCAAGGAAGCCTTTCACACATCAAAGCCATTGCTCTTTTTAATGTCACCATTCCCAACCAGCAGATTATACGAATGACATCACCATTATTCATGCATATACATGCATATTTTAGTCTTTGATAAGATTGACACTAAGGCTTCAACTTGGTATGACCACAACGTCACTTCAACGTCATCATTCATTGCGGTCAATGGCGTTGCCGAGTTGGCAATTTGTGTATCAGATATGTATGCACGTATACAACAAGTAACATGTCACAACAGGTATATGCTCATGCTTCATTATTTTTTGCAGTGTGATGCAAGCGCAAAATGTTCAATCTCTAGTCATTCAAAATAATGCGTGTTCTTGAATTAATATAGCGGACAGTCGAAGAAAAGTAGAATGATCTTCTAATAGCAATGATCAGATATGGTGAAGTGTCGGTTGTCCTCCATAATCACCGCTTACCGTAGCCGAGTCGTCCATATCCTCCACCGGAAGGTCGACCATAGCCACTGCCTCCACCGCCAAAACCGCCGCCGCCGAACCCGGATTGGCCGAATCCACCACTTTGTCCGAACCCGCCAGGCCGCCCGAAACTCGAGCCGCCAAAGCCGCCGGGACGTCCAAAACTGGAGCCACCGAAACCGCCTTGTCCGAAACCAGAAACTGTCAGTGTGCCACAGAAGAGCACAAGCAGCAGGAAAGAAACGAGCTGACGCATTCTCAGAAGCTAAATTAGAGAAAACTTATCGCTGATATTCAAATGATGGAAAAATAAAGTTTTCACTGAATGTGAACGGAGGCTACGAAAATATCATAGCGCCACATCTTTTTTATGAATTGGCAACTCATTTAGGAAAAAAACAAAAATAACATTAAAGGAGGTGAAAGGAGTTGGCTAGCGCGTGCTTTATAACATCGGTTGCTCCGCCATACGTGGTTTTTCATGTTGTTCCTCCTCTTGCCAAATCAACTGACCTTCACTTCTGTAGGGGACACTCATCCATTTCTCTCATCCCTTCTCATTATCATCCCAGTTCTCTCAGAATACTCAGTCTTTTATTTTCTTACCTTCCAAGTGATGTGTCTTCCTACACTCCAATCGTCTGGAAAGTATGAATAACCCCTCTTTTGCAACTCGAATAGTTTCATTTTCTTTGACTAAATGCATCGGTGGGGTTTGGCGAGTCTCTGTAATACATCATTCTCTTCTCTTCTCTTCTATTTTAGCTTTTTGCGCGCACTCTCGATGTTTTGAGAGGGTGTATGAATGAATAAATGACGTGGTTGCGCATTTTGGAAGAAATCGAACAAAACTTTATTCGATTTCGAGGGAGAGTATTTAAAAGCTGCACTGCACTCCATGGACTTCTCATACTACTGCAAACTGATAAACTTAGACTATAGCAATTACTGTATGTTTAAAATGCTGAGATTCAACAGTCAAATTGATTTAACGAAAACAATGAAGTCGATTTGAGATTTTTTTTCTTTGCTCATTTGTGAATAAGCTGAACAAAACGACCTGAAAAGAATTAGAAAACATCTCATTACTGGCCAATTGTCTCATTATATACAGCAATTTTTTTTTAAATAATTTAGGATTGTGTAGAGGTTTTTATTAGTTTTCTCTCGATCTCTTCACAGCAGGCCAATCCCGTTGTGACCCTTAAACCTGCTCGTATTTTAAGCACAGATAATTTTCCTTAAGAACAAATGATCTATTTTTCTACGAATTTCGTGCTCACTTCATCAAGACTAACAAATTAAAAGCAGCAAGTTGCCGCACGATTATTCTCCCTCGAGGACACGGACAGGTGTCTAGGATATGTCCAGGACATTTTCAGGGATGGCAGACAAATGTCCCAGACACTATGGAAAACGCCTATGTTAATACACGTGTCTCGCATCTGTCTTTCAGGTGTCTTTGAAATGTCGCGGACACTTTTATTTTGTGTATAAGAGAAACACAGAAGAAGAACCTTGGCACACAGATGTTGATCTCCAAGTCATTCGAAGACCGTTGCCAGCATGCAGAGGTGTTTATTATTACCATTATTTATAAATATCGATATTCTGAGCTTTACGGAGAACATCGATTTCAAGAATGTATTAAGAGTTCTCAGGGTTAAAAAGGTGTTGTCTATTTTACTTATCCACATGGTTTTGGGAATTCCCGGAGCCGTAACCCACCAGGGTTTGACGTAGAAATTCTTTTTTTTTTCTTTCCGTGTCCCAAGCCCCAAACCATCACCCTATATTTTCCTACTTCTTCTTGCTTTCTCAAGCATGGTTTTTCATGACTAGAATGTAAAATTGAGAGTTCATCTTTGCTCTGTACAGAGTGTCTATCCGCTCGTCGCTGACCAGCTGTTCTTGCCGTACACGAGCAAAGGAACAAGTATGAATGGTGCAGTAGTATTATTTTTTTATGACATAAGTAACCTGAGTGTATCTTCGAACATTTAACCTCACAATCAGACTCTTTTTATAACATTATATTTGTTTCAACTTCACAGCTCGCGGAACAGAGGCAACATCAACTCCGGCTCGCCGCACCTCTGCCATAAGGTGGTTTGCATATTCTGTAAAGACGCCCCAAGGAAGGCATTCGTGCCCATTTCCGGGCTGCAAACAGACGTTTACGTTGTAAGTGTGTTTTTGCGCGTCATTTTTTTTTTACATACATACATCATTACTTTTTTTAACGTTATTTTTGTGCTTAACCTGCCGTTTTATCTTTTTTTAAGCTAAATAATAGTATAATTAAACTATCGTATGGCGCTAATTTGCGTCAAGTTCAAGGACTAATAATACATCAGAGCCTTCTGGAGAGCTCCTAGAGACCTTACATAAAGTTGATCATTACCCTTTGGCCATTTCAATTACCGAGTCAGGGTAACAATTTTCGGACCCTTAAGGGTAGGTTTTGGGGTACCAATGATATTCTTTTTTGGTACTGTACTTAAGGCTTATTGCCAAGCATTGCACGCTCTGTCGTTGTCATAGGTTTTTGAAAAAAATCATGCTCACATCTTGAAGAACCCTTTTTTTTTATTTAGAAAGAAAGAGAGGAGAGGGGCGGGTGAGGGCGGAGTGAAGAGGACAGCGAGGGCCGAAAGGCGGTGAGAGAGCCAAGTGGCTAATGCACTTTATCCGCTCTAAATCATTCGACATCAAGAAGTTCATTCAATTCGGTTTCTTAGAGATTGTCCATGAATATAACTTCCAACAAAAAGAGGCGAAACCTCGGAGAAATGCCGCACGCCGTGTCGAGATCCTCGTCACTAACATAGCTAAAATAAATAAAAGTCAATTCTAGTATTACTGGTTTCGAAGGTTTTTTTTTCAACTTTCAACTTTAAATTTCTTGTTTGCCGTTAGCCGGCCCTTAGAACTTTCCAAAAGAAAACTAATGGTTTTGAGGAAAGTGGTTCTGACATTTTATCGCCAGTGGAAATGAGTGAAGAAGAGGCGAAGATAGCCGGGGTGACAGCGTCCTTGAGCTGGCTCTCCGTCTCAATGGCCGACAGGGAGGAGTCAGGCGACCTCCCCAGCATCTCCAGTTCAGCCTCTTCCGCAACAGTCGACGGCGCGAACCTCGAAGGGAATTGGCATTTAAATTTTATTTTGAATTTCAGAGGGAGAAAAGGGCGTACGGTGGGGGGGCCCTGCACACAGCGCAGAAAGTATAATACTTTGCCCGGCTGGCGGGAAAGTTCGTTTTTAAGTACGCAGAGAACGTACTTTAAAAACGACAGAAACGAACTTTCAGCCGGAAAGCGAACTCGCCGGCCATAAGTTCGTTCTATCCACACTTTAGATTATTCGAATATTCGAATAATCGGCATATATGTACATTCGAGTGTAAATGACTTCCATGTCACCTTATTTTGCACTTATCGCACATTCGTGGCGCATGGTTCATTCTGCAATAAAGCAGGAGTTATCTATCTCTCTCTCTCCTCTCCCTCTTCTCTTTCTCTCTCTCTCTCTCCCTTTCACTCTCCTCTCTATCTCTATATCTCTTGCTCTCTCTCTTCTCTTTCTCTCTCTCCCTCTCTTTCTCTGTCTCTCTCTCTCTTCTCTTTCTTTCTCCATCCGCTCTCTCTCTCTCCCTCTCTCTACAGCTCCCCTCCTCATCCTGTTCCCCCTCTCTTTCTACGCTCTCTCTCTCTTTCTCCCTCTCTACAACTCCTCTCCTCATCCCCTTCCGCCTATCTCTCTCTCGCTCTAATTTACTTCCCCATCTTCTTTTCTCTTCCATGAACATCTTCCGCTTAAGTTGTTGGCTGCTGTTTCGAGTCATGCAAGCATCGGGCTGTTACAAGAGTTTATTTGTTAAAAAAACTGATAAGATTGGGTCAAATTTTACAAGCAAATAATACTTGTAATAGTAAAAGAATATCTCAACAACGAAAGGAAAAAGCGATAAGTGAATCTTTGGAAAAGAAGTCTATTAAAAGATCAATGTAAAGCACTTCGAAAATCAGGCCTACAGTGCACGTAAATATCACACGTATGCAAGAGCAATTGACGAGGAGTAAAATTCAATAACTAGGTAAACATATTTTTAGTTTATTTTAAATATTAATCTTTAAAAAAAATGTTTCAATAATGTTAAGTAAGAGATTAAAAACCGGAGGAACTAGATGGTGTTCATGCCGTCCATGAATCTTGGGGGACTTGATGATGATCTTGCTCTTCTTCTGCTGCTTCCTCTCGACCAGCCTTCTTGAAGTGGGCACGAATGGAGGCTGCCGTCGCCGCCTCCATGGAGCTGACATTCAGAAAAATTAAGATAGATTACGGTATATTAGCTAACACAATGGTTAAAAAAACATAAAAATGAGTGAGAGACAGAGAGAGAGATGAGATGGAAAGCGAGACAGAGAAAGAAATCTCAAACCCTCCTCTAAGAATTGCCCGATCATCTCTAACCTTATAGTAGAGCCTGTTGAGGACTCGAGGGAGTACGGTAGGCCTGAACTCCTTGATGTCGTTGGCTAGTCCGAGAATATCTCCGCGGCAGAAGCCGGCGCGGGCGCCGACCTCCACGTGCCTCTCCAGCATGTGAGCCAGCGGCAGGAAAGAGATCATCACTTCCTGCAAAAGAGGCAAACTACACTATGGCTGCTATTCCATTCGATTACAAACCCACCCCTCTAATAAATTTTTTGGTTTTCCTTCAAACTCCGATGATGGGAGCAAAAGAAACTAGGAATAGGACCCACTGGGTAAGACGATAAGACATGGTCATGAAACACCAGAAATCATAACGTACCGTATCAAAAATTCGGGACTGCTTGAAGTACAGGAGAGTGGTCGCGTCAGCAATCACATTTCCATGCGTCAGCATCACGCCCTGCAGAAAATTAACATAAATATTTCATTCTTTTTTCCCACTCGATGTGGCATCCTACTATTGTAAGTGAAATATGAGAAGGAATGAAATATATCCCCGCCAGAGGGGGATTTCTGGTGGTTATCGAAAACCATCAGAACTCACAATCAGCGAGAAAGTATATATCAGCAATTATTCAATTCCATTCCCGCTTCCCAGCGATATTATTCAAAAGGAACAAGGTCTTGCCATTTCAAATTAAAGACCCCAACAAATGGAAGCTTTCCATTAAAAAAAGGCTGCCTATGAACCTGAAGACGGTGGTGATCTTGTTGTAGCCGGGGCACTTGACGTCCATGACGGAGTTCGGGTGCTGGACGAGGCGCTTGAGCTTGCAGCGCTCGCGCTCCTTAACCGGGTCCGGATGCAGAATATCACGTGCGAGCGGCATCTTTCAGTGAACTTCCAGTCGAGCGAGCTGCTGGAAAAAGGAACTATTTGGCAAGGTTCCAAGAGTGATTTAACTCAAATTCGAAATACGACGTTCATGATGCAATAAGCCGGCTTTAAGCGAACAAAAAGCAATCAACACTATGTTATCCGTATTAAAATTTCAGTGTCAAAAATAAAATGCTAAACCACAAAGTATTTATCTTTTAGCATAAGTCATTGTGATGAAATATCGCTGTTTCCAAACACATTTAAAAAAAACTTTGAAAACTCACGAATGCTAGCACTATATATGGTTCATTAAATGTGCGTAATGCATAGTTGTATGAAACATTGGCAATACAAAAAGAAAATGAGAATGAAAAAGAGAATAACCTTGAGCAAAGATGACATCGGCCGAGCCAACGGAATGCAACGCGGCTCGCTGCAGACCGAGACGGCTCACGCAGCCTCTCAGATGGAGCCGAGAGCATATTCTAAAAGAAATAGAACAGTTCAGTTCTAGATATATCCTACAAAAGTTTAAAATCAAAGCAAATATGAAAAAAAACAATCCAAGAAAGCAACACTCAGTCGCAGTTATCTCTTTGACCCGGCAAACGCGCCAAGAAAATGCGGCTGCGCATCAACTCAAATGCATTGCGCGATACTCAGGCTGACAATGTGTGCTCGGCATTCATACGAGTTTGGACGCGTTTTCTTCTTTCTTTTTTTATATTTCGTTGTTCCGCTTAATAAAAAACATTTTTAACGTAATTATTCAATGTATTATTGATATCTTAAGCATCTTTTAGTGGCGACATTGCGGAAGTCGTCGGAGAGCGCCTCCGCCGGCGCCTCGGGACGCGAGGGCCAACATCTGGGGTCTGTTTGTAATTGATTGTTCTGGTTTTTATTCTTTTTTTGTTAATACAATTTATACTGTTCGTGGCTATGCCTCTTATGCTCAAATTATTGCACCTTTTCCACTTTTTATGGACTAATAACGCTTGGATTTTGTAGAAATCCTCTTGATCTCTTTGAGTATACAATTTTTGTTGCAGATCTGCGTGAAGTCCGCGCAAAACCGTGGCGCTTGATGGAATCGACGGTGGTCGTCGCGATGGCATCGCGACCGACGAGTAGCTGCTCGTCTTTGCTGGTTTGTCTTGAACACTCAGCTTATTGTTTTGTCATTTTGTGCCTTCTACTCTTTTAAGCACTCAAATATTACATGTTTTTATATGACGAATGAAGGACACATTGAACATTCCTGATGAGTGTTCATTCTTTCTTGAATAAGCAAGCAGTTTTTTTCTAGATTGTGCAATATAAAACTTTTTTTAACATCATTCCTCAGGTGATCGAAGTCGAGCGGCGACTGCGAATCGAATGCAAGTGGCAGCCCCTCCTCTCCTTCTTAAGTGGCCGCGGTGGCTGCGAGTGTCTCTCACTTCCACAAGGTTTAGGAATTTCTTTTTTCTTTATAGTTATGCCTATATGTATGTGTTATAATCGACAAATCAAGCACACGTTTGAAAAAGTTTTGTGTTGACAGAATTTGTTGGATTCATAGCCTGGGATTCTTTCAGATCCACTAAAAAAATAAGATCCACTAAAAAAATAAGATCCACTTTGCAAGTATATGACTATCTGTAAGTGAAGTTTTGTTTCTGCCCATGTCATCTGGAAGCGTAATCGATTTGCTTCTTTTGCACTCCTTCCTTTCACCCACCCTAACATTTCTGTTTCCTGCAGGCCCGTGACCTGGCCGCGTACCTCCCCGAAGAAGTCCTTCGCCATCTCTCCGCCTCTGCGGCTGTGGCGTCGAGTCCTCCACCACCACCGCCGCCAAAGCTGGTATGTATTATCTCCCTCTCTCTTTCTCTCTCTCTCTCTCCCTCTCTCTCTCTCTCTCTCTCTCTCTCTCTCTTTCTGTTTTATTTGAGCATTTTTGCCAACGACAAATACATTCTTTTCAGTTACCCTCGTGCCTGGAGGCCTCGCTGGTCCGCGACGTGCTGTATCCCGATCCAGAAGCGCAGCCCCCTCGTCAAGTACCCCAACTCCCCTATATTTAATGGTTGTGTGGCCCCAATTAGATAGTTGAATCCCGTGTTTTGTACATTGATTGTAAATTGATAAATACTGCTAAAAGGAAATTAGCAGATCGTTTTGCACATTATCATCTTCTGAATAGTAAGAAAGAAAGATGGAAGGGGCAGCAGAGAAGGGTGGGTGAAAGGAGGGAGCATTGGAAAGCAGGAGGGTAGCAGAGAAGGAGGGGGGGGGGGTGTAGCTAGCCCGCTGCCAGGCCCGGGCGGCCCGGCAAAGTTCGGTTTCTTGATACTCGCACGCCGCACTTCTCAGTGCATGCAGAGTGAACTCAACCAAGTAATAGGAAAACGAACTTTGAAGTGCCGGTCCAAATTGGTCACTTCAAAGTTCGTTTTGCGAGTGCGGGTAAAGCGAACTTCCCGCGCTGTGTGTGGAGAGGTTGCAAACAGCATTGACGACATCCGGATTCACGGCTTCGAGAGAGTGCGACTTGGTCTGGCGGCGGCCAGCTTGGCCGGACGGCGCCGGCGTCTTGGCGTGATCCCTCAATTTATATTATTATTTGTATTTCTTTTCCATTTTATTAATTTCGACATACAGTGCCGGTCAAAATTCTATTAACTTTTGGTTTTTTGTGCATAATTTCTTTCAATGTTAATGAAAGTTGATGAACTTTTCAGGGTTGCTTCTTTATGCTGTCAGATTATTAGTACCAGAATATTGATTTCATAGATCGACTACAAGGCGAGAAAAAAATCAATAAGTCAATATCACCCGGGTGCACATTTATGCGTACTGAACAAAATGTGTTGTTTCTTTGATAATCGGGTAGTTTTTATTGGATATATGATTTTGCTGTATTCTAGAGCATAACATTTTGATCTATTCGCTATTAATTGACATGTTTTTACCTGTTGCCTACCCCCAGTTCACGATCCATGCACTCGGCCTGAGACGCAAACGGTTCAGGAGGATAAAATCGATCATTTACTAATATACCTTTCTCAATAATGATTTTAATATATTTGCAGGTCATCACTGAACAAATTCAGATAATGATTCTAGCTGTTAAAATTAGGTGCTAACTATTTGTGCATACTCTGAACACCGCGGTCAACTTTGGTCCTCAGCCCAGACGCACTTATAGTGATGCGGTGCAGGGGTCCGTGTTCCAAAAGCGGTTTTGCCAATCTCTAATGATAGATCATAGGCTTTTATAACTTCCGAAGCCCTATTTCATCCCTGTCTTCATGAACCCATCTCTCTTCTCGCTGCCCGCCAATTGCGGTCGCTTCCCAAATTTGCTCTCTAAATTTATTATTTCTGGTTCTATTTCTATTTCAATGTCTCCTCATCGCCTGAAGCGTGGCAGAATGGAAGTCCCGGCTTCCCCAGACCTCAGCAAGCTGGTCATTGAGTCTCTGACTCTGGCCACTGGGGATAAGCCGGAGGGATTTCCAGATGCCACGTGGAAGGTTCTGTCTCAATTGGTCAACCTCTTGGCCAGCGCTCTGGAGCATATCTCCACATTGTCTTCTGCGAGGTCTTCCTCTCCATCTTGGCCGCCTCTCACTGCCGCTCCCCATCCCCCAGGCGTTTCTGTTCATGTCCCTCAGTCTGCTCCTCCCTCTCAAGGCGATGACCCGATGACCCGTGCTCGATCGATCGTGGTGTCTGGCCTGCATGAGTCGGCAGCCACATCGCACCAGGCCAAGGTGGCCGATGACGAGGTGCGAATTGCGGCCCTTCTTGACATGCTGGGAGTGGAGTGCCGACCCACTTCGGTTTACCGAATGGGTCAGCGCGATGAGAACACGCCTAGGCTGATCAAGTGTGTGCTGCCGACTCGGGGTCACCAGCTGAGCTGCCTACGTGCAGCTCATACACTGCGTGAGAGAGATGAGTGGAGGGGAGTCTACGTTAGGAGGAGCATGACGAATGAGGAGCGGGCCTGGCACGCGGAGATGCGCAAGCAACTCCACGCTCTGCGTCGAGCGGAGCCGGCGAACCAGTGGTGCATCTACCGGGATGAGCTGTGGATCAAGAGCGAGATTGCTGGTCGTGTGCGGAAAACTCTTCCGCCGGCCGCTCTATCCACGGCTGCTCCCGCCGCGCCTGCTGCCGTCGGTGCTGGGCCTGCCGGACAGGGAAACGCCTGAGTCTAGGTGCTGTCTCTGTGTCGCTTTTTAACTCTCGCTCTCTTATTAAGAAGCTCTCTCATTTGCATGCTTTTCTCTCTCTCTATAGGCCGGACATAGTTGCTGTATGCGAAACCTGGCTTAATTCTAATATTCTTGATTCTGAAATAGTTGCAAATTTTCCTTACAACATTTTTCGCGCTGATCGCTCTGCTAAGCGCGGTGGTGGAGTCTTAATTCTCTGCTCACATTTCATAGATGCTGTTCCCGTTAAATTTGCTCTCAAATCAAATTGTGACATCCTGGCCATTGATATTAGTGCTCCCATTAGCATTTCTCGTACTCGTTTCGTTCTTGTATACAGGCCCCCGTCTACAACAGCTGCTCAAAATGCCACCCTCTTTAATTGTCTTGATACACTTCTCGCTGTCCCACACTCCAAGAGACGCAGTTTGGAGAGGCGAGGACAAATAGTCCTCGCCTCTCCAAACTGCGTCTCTAACTGCATAGTAACAGCACCCTTTGCATCCTCCGATCATGCTTCTGTCACCTTTTCTCTCTCTCTAGATTACCAACCTGTTTTGGCCGAACCCATGTATGATTTTCGCAAAACTGATTTTCCTCGTCTGACTTCCTCTCTTTCTTCTGTCCCCTGGACTGCCGCTCTAGACAATTTCGAATCAATAGACGATATGCACGAGCGCTTTCCTGCAATTCTTTCATCTTATCTGTACGAGTGCACTCCCCTTCGCCCACGCCGCTTGCCATATGACACGTACCCGCCACATATCAAATCTCTTCTTTCTCACAAGGCTGCTCTCTATGCCAAATTAAATTGTCAGCCGGTCCGCGCCGAATACTATCGCGTTTGTAAAAAGATCTCAGGCGAAATAGATAAGTTCAATAAACCGCGAGTCTCGTCTTCTGCGCTCTTCTAAGGCTCTCTTTGCTTACGTCGGGTCTCGCCTTAAGCGCCGGCTGGTAATTAGCTCCCTCTCTGATGCCTCGGACAACAAGTGTGTGGGCGACCGCGCTAAATCAAATGCCTTAGCTAACTATTTCTCATCAGTCTTCGTGCATGATAACGGAAAGTTACCCTCTCCGTCATCTCCATCTTTCTCTCGCTCTCTTTCTACCTCATTGTTATGCCACATACTGTCTTGAAACATCTAAAGCGCCTCAAACCTTCTCTCTCCATCAATGCTGAAAACATTCCCCAAATTGTTTATCGTGAGTGTGCATCTGTCTTAGCTGAACCCCTCAGTTACATTTTCAACTTCTCTCTCTCGCTCGGTCAAGTCCCCATTCTTTGGAAAACCTCAACTGTCATCCCTCTTAACAAGATCAGCAACCCTTCCTCTGTATCTCAATTTCGTCCTATATCTCTCACAGCAGCACCAATTAAGGTTCTTGAGCGTTGCATTCGTCCCAAACTTATATGGTGGTCTGATATGAACAACATTGTGCCTCCGCAACAGCACGGTTTTTGCTCTCGTTGCTCTGTTGAAACTAACCTTTTAATGGCTACAAATGATTGGATTAAAGCAAGTGATAAAGGTATGTGCACGGATGTCCTATACTTTGATTTTGCGAAAGCATTTGATGTCGTGTCGCACAATAAACTAATCCATAATCTCTCTCTGCTCGGCATTAGCGGAAATTTGTTAAATTGGTTTTCGTCATTTCTAAGTGATAGGTACTTCAGAGTGCGTGTAAATTATTCACTATCCGAGTCTAAGCATGCGTACAGTGGTGTGCCTCATGGCAGTGTCCTCTCTCCTCTTCTTTTCATCTGGTACATTTCTGATCTCCCTAAACTTTTGTCACCTTTCTACCACGTGAAATCCGCACTTTTTGCTGATGATCTTAAACTCTACAGTTCTTTCGATCCAAAAAAGCCTGACCTGCCTCACTCCCACCTTTCTCAAGCATCTGTTCTACTATCTGAATACTGCCAAAACATGCAGTTATCAATCGCTCACCAAAAGTGTAGCGTTTTACATATAAGCAAAAAGAATCCCCAACTCTCCTACACTCTCTAATCAACGTCTACTTTCGAGATAGCTCGCTTTCCTTTTAAAGATCTAGGCATTCTTATTGATAGTGATCTATCTTTCTCTGATCACATCGAATCAATTTGTAGACGTGGTCTTGGTCTTATTTATGCTATATTTAGATCTCTTAAATCCAAATCCCCTTTGATCTATATTCGCTGCTATAAGGCCTACGTGCTTCCAATTATTGAGTTTTCTTCAGTTGTCTGGTCACCTTATAAGATCTCGCTTATTCGTAAATTAGAAAATATCCAGCACGTATTCACTCGATTGCTTTTCATAAGATGCTCTTCTCAGTCTCTTATGCCAATTTCCTTTGCAAACGTACCTAGATACTTTGATCGACTCTCTCTCTTTTCTCTGCCTTCTTTATTACTTCGCCGTACTAGAATAGATCTAGCATTTTTCTATAAGATTTTGCATCGATTAGTAGAAGTCGAATACAATAAGTTTATCATTTTTTTGCCTTGCAATGGTCGTGTATCTTCATTTAGTCTTCACGTTGCTAGGTGTAAACATGAATATCGCAGAAATAACTTTGCTATCAGAATGCCTAGTCGCTTCATGAAGCTGCCCCATATAGTTACCCTCTCACCTGGCATTAACGTATTCAAAAGACATATTGCTTCATTGCCACTATTACAAATTCTAGGCATTGAAATAGACAATTTATAATTTCTTCCCTATTACACTTCATTCTCTCCCCGCTGTCCTTTGTCTCTTCTCGGCGCGTCGGCCTCAACACATCAGACATATATGTGTTGTGGGGCCTCGTCCACCCCTCGGGAAATCGCTCACCCCGGTCACTCTCGGTCGCGCGTTGGGAGGAGCGGAGGCACAACCATCTACACCCCTTCCCCTTCCCCTTATCCCCCGATTGCACGGGTTTGCCTGCGAGGTTCAATTTTTCTATATTCTTATGTTAATGTTGTCACATCATTTAACTGATGTATGAATAAATAAATAAATAAATAAACCCACAAGATACAGTAGATCGTTTGAATGTGGCATAGTAGTACGGTGCATTGGACAACGTGTGGTTCTGGATCAATCACAACATTAAATTTTCTAATAGTGATTTGGGCGCTTGCTGAACACTCGTCTGTACCGATTAATGTGATTTTTGATTCGTTGTTATGTTCTTAGGGATTACTTTCTTACCTTGTAGGTCAATGTACTACTCTATGCCACGGGTACATTCAAAAGATCTACTTTATCTTGTGGGTTCATGAAGATAGGGATGAAATAGGGCTTCTGAAGGTATAAAAGCCTATGATCTATCATTTGAGTGGAACACGGACCCCTGCACAGCATCACTATAAGTGCTTCTGGGCTGAGGACCAAAGTTGACCGCGGTGTTCAGAGTGTGCACAAATAGTTAGCACCTAATTTTAACAGCTCGAATAACCATCTGAAATAGTTCAGTAATGACCTGCAAATATATTAAAATCATTATTGAGAGAGGTATATTAGTAAATGATCGATTTTATCCTCCTGAACCGTTTGCGTCTCAGGCCGAGTGCATGGATCGTGAACTGGGGGTAGGCAACAGGTAAAAACATGTCAATTAATAGCGAATAGATCAAAATGTTATCGCAGAGATGCTCTAGAATACAGTAAAATCATATATCCAATAAAAACTACCCGATTATCAAAGAAACAACACATTTTGTTCAGTACGCATAAATGTGCACCCGGGTGATATTGACTTATTGATTTTTTTTTCTCGCCTTGTAGTCGATCTATGAAATCAATATTCTGGTACTAATAATCTGACAGCATAAAGAAGCAACCCTGAAAATTTCATCAACTTTCATTCACATTGAAAGAAATTATGCACGAAAAACCAAAAGTTAATAGAATTTTGACCGGCACTGTATCTTATTGTGCTAATAAATTTCCACGAACCGGCTCTTCTTCTTGGGCAGAGCAGTAGAAAAGGCGGCACAATCAGACGACGCTTGCGGCGAGTGTGGACAAGGGGGAGAGATTCGGCACTGAAGAGAGAAAAGTGTAGAGAGAAAGAAGGGAGAGTGAAGGGAGTGAGAAAGAGAAGACAGAGAATGAGAGAGAGTGAGAGAGGAGGAAAGAGGGATAGGGAGCAGCAGTTTCAGCAGACGCAACCTCTTTCCTTGGCTGTCTCCTTTCGCCTTCTTTGCTTCATCTAAATTAATAGATTATGATATATGTAAATGTAAAGTCTGAAAAGGGTTTTTGCTATTCGTTTAGATATAATTTCATTGATGATAAGTTGGATCCCTTCTTTCTTTCGTTTCTCATTCTCTGCTGACCATTCTTGGCAAAGTGCCAGTAGACTCCGATGGCTCCAGTACTCACGCCGACCAGGAAGGCTCCGAGCAGCGACTGCGCCATTCCTGCCAGAAAGAACTAACATTAACATTATCTTCTGAATTCTCTATTTCGCTTGATTCGTTGTTAATACTTCATCACCAGAATCATTGAAGAAGTAATGGTATTTATTGCCGATTTTCTCCTTAAAGGAAGTATCCGACGAAAGAATACCGTATCTAATAAAATTACGTTTCAAACTGTGCTAAACTCCCAACTGGATGAGCCTTTTTTGAGCGCCCGCTACAAAATTTCAAATTTGAAACATATGTGTATCTAACCTCACTCGACTTCTTTCGTTGTCTCGCTTTTCTCTAACGTCTGTATCTCTCATCTCTTGGTGATAATGGGGTGCTAAGTGAACAAGACGGTCAGAGACGCCTCTTCTTCCCACCCGTTGGCATTCCTTACTTGGATTTGAGCATACACCGGGTACATCGACAGAGACGTTTTCTACCGTATTCCATAAAACAAATGCAAATTTCTCGCTAAATACTGACTTTCGTAAAGCGGGACCACCTCCAATCGATCTTTTAGGCCAGACTTGATCATATGGGAACATAAAAGAAGAAGTTATTTTTTCCTCGGATACTTCCTTTAAAAATTCTTTTGTATCCGTTTAAAAGTTACTTTGTATTGTACAAATAACAAGCAAAACAAGCGACTTTTCGACCATGGGAAATGAGCAGAATCGTCAATGGCAGGAAGAGAAAGAACCCGCCCAGCCACGCGCGAAGGGGTGCTAAGGTGGAAATGAGCAATGGGGAGGAAGCATTCAAGTCATGAACCTACAGTTTGAAATGTCCTTAAAGTGCAAAGTTAGGAAACATGAACAAAATAAGAAAATTTAAATTTGTTCCCTTCCTAACTCTGGTTGTGAGAGATCTTGTAAACATGCCGAGAATGTTGTAAAATTACATGAAAAAGTGCAGTTTTGAGTGCAGAAACGTGGCGATCTTCAATTACATTTCGAAAAACAAATTCTTCAAATTCAAAAATACTTGCTGTCCTGAAAGTTCTGCACGTAAAGTGCAAAAAACGGGCAAACTCGGGCATATAAAAGGGCTGAAATTGAGTGAACAGTCATCTTATTCTCCTTCCTCGGCGATATCTCCGATCATCTGAGCGCTCTTCCACCTCAACAATGTCGTCAGTCTACTTTGGCGCGGGCGCGGGCGGCGGCGGAGGACAAGCGTCGGCGTACTTCTCTCCGACCCCTGTTGCTGGAGGGAACAAGCCACTCGGCGGTGGAGGCGGAGGCGGCGCAGCTCCTGGTCCGTTAGAATCCCACAGTCCCATTGCCCTATCCATCTTTATTCAAACCAAAAACCACTAAACAGTTCTCCATTAAAAAAAGAACCTCTAATTGATCTCTCGCTCAACATTGATTTATTTCAGGAGCATCTTGTTGCTTCGGAGTTGGCGGCGGCGGCGGTGGCGGCGCCCAGTCGGCGTACTTTGCGGTCGGTGGGTCTCCGGCCGCTGGGGGAGCTGCTTTGGCGCCTCCCCCTCCGGCGTACGGCGGCGGCGGAGCCTCCACCATGACGGCTCTGGGTGGCGCGCCGCTTGGAGGCGGCGGTGGAGGTCGTCATATAATTAATTTGGAAGTAAACATTAGTCTTTAAAGTAAAAAGAACGTATGAATTACTTATGGCAATAAAAGTGTTTGGTTCTAGCCTCGACGATGACCGCAATTGGCGGCGCTCCCCTTGGCGGCGGCTCCTCGACCATGACTGCCGTTGGCGGCGCTCCTCTCGGCGGCGGCGCCTCCACCATGACCGCCGTCGGTGGAGCGCCCAGGGGTAAGTTGATTAGGAAATCCATTCCGACCACCGCTTACGAGTAAATAGAGGATTGAAAAATGATTCAAAATGATTTCAGGTTCTTCTACCATGACTGCGGTGGGCAGTGCTCCTATGGGAGGCGGGGCTTCCACGATGACTGCTGTGGGCGGAGCCCCCATGGGAGGCGGAGCTTCCACCATGACGGCAGTGGGCGGAGCCCCCATGGGAGGCGGAGCTTCCACCATGACGGCCGTGGGCGGTGCTCCCATGGGAGGCGGTGCTTCCACGATGACGGCCGTGGGCGGTGCTCCCATGGGAGGCGGTGCTTCGACCATGACCGCTATCGGCGGAGCCCCCAAGGGTCAGATCTTGACAAATTTGTCGCAATTTTTGATATACGTATGGGTTCGCGCGATATGAGCTCATTATCCTTGAGGAGCCTCGACGATGACGGCTGTGGGCGGCACGCCGTTCGGCGGATTTGCTCCTCCCCCTCCCGCTCCCTCCGGCAGCGGCGGCGGAGGCGGAGCCACGTCTGCCTACTTCGGCGTTGGCGGTGGTGCGTCATTCCATCGTCAACACCACTTTATGTATTCTTGTATTCTCTTCAGGCGGCGGCGGCGGCGCGCAGTCCGCGTACTTCGGCGTCGGTGGAGGCGGTGCGAGCGGAGGCGGCGGCGGCGGGTCCAAGGCAATCCCCGGCCAGTCCGCCTACTTCGCCGTCGGCAGCGGCGGCAGCGGCGGCGCCCCTGGCACTACCTCGGCCTACTTCGCCCCGAAATAAGCCCCATCCTTCTTCTCTCAACTCCCCGCTTTCCCCTTCCTCTCCCTCATCCGTCTCCTCCTTAGCAAATAAACGGTCATTGGAATATCTGCATATATGTACTTGCAACAAGGAAAATAAAGTAAACATTAAAAAATTTTCCTAAACTGCATCGAAAAGATATGTTCATAAGAATTTGGGTTTTACCCCACTTTAGTCGAATTTCAAGGATTTGTGATTAACGATTATTCTCCCTCGGGGACACGGGCAAGTGTCTAGGATATGTCCAGGAGATTTTGGGTGGCCGACAAATGTCCCAGACACTATGGAAAATGCCTATGTTAATACACGGGTCTCGCATCTGTCTTTGAAAAAACAAACACGCCGAATGTCATTTCGTGTGTCCGAGACAATTCACCCCTCGCATATCATTCTTAACCCTCCCGTTCTATTTTGCGGTGCGCTCTAGTGCCGAGACTGCATGCTAATTATGGTCCGACTTAAATATTGTTTTGTTTAGTGAGTTTTTCATTACTTCATAACTCATTCTGAAAAGTTAGTTTCGCTCATAGTGAGCGGTCCCTCTTCTCGTTGCTCACCCATTTATGAAAACAATGGATGACAACTATGCATAATTGTGTAAAACTCAAATTTTGCAAAAACATATTATCTTTTTCTTATGAAATGTGTCCCTGACTTGTCTCTCACATCTCTTTAAAGTGTCTTGGACAATAAAATGTCGTGGACATGTCCAAGAAGCTTGTCCAAGTCCTCGAGGGAGAATAATGATGTCGCAATGTCATGTTCAAGCTTTTCATTATATGTGCATATCGAAATGCTCATAATTCTATCATATTATGAGCAGTGATTACATATGTAACATGTATATATCACTGCTATACATACATTGGTTATTTCCACAAACATTTCTCATTACTCTGATTCCTCTCAAATCAAATTATTAATCATGCACTTCAGCTCGTATATCCAATACTGATTACTTATATTCAAAGTCAAATATGTTAGCTGAAATTCGAAGACAATCGTTTCTATCGAATTCGTATCTCATGAAATTTTTTAAAATGAGAAATCATTGGTGCAAATATGTGAAGTAATATATGCAATGACTTCCTTTATTCTGTGCAACAATGTTGTACAACATAATTGATTGAAAAATTCCTGACAATATGCTTTTTCCCTTTTTTTTAGCACTACTTGAACAGAGTTTGTATTCGTTCCTAATAAGCAATATTAGCACGTTTTTTTCTTATAAAAAAAGTAGCGTATTTTCTTTCTTCAGAGTTAGCACGGCTTATCATGAGCCATTAATAGTTTCACCAAGTGTAGTTGGAGTAGCGATTGAAAGGCTGGAAAGCGATGATATTCAGATTAAATATTTACTTATAAGAAACTCTTGTCTAATAATAAGACAAGAGTTTAGTTGAAACTTAACACTTTTATAAAAAAAAAATTAAAAATTTATTATTGAAATATACATATAAGCACACACCACGGGGATCGCGTCTTTCACGCATTTCCAGACGCCATAATGATTGATGTTCTGCTTAGAAATCGTGATGGCCGGTTGCACGAAGGACTTGTAGAAGAAGGAATTGATCACCTTGCACATCTAAAATGAGGATAGCTTTCTCGAAAATACACCTCTCATGCCAACACATGTAATATTTGCCAGCAAAACATGGCAATGAAAAATGACATTGTTGTTGATTGTCGTTTCCGAGATCCCTTTTGGCTTTTGCACTTTTGTGACGTTTTGAACCTGTAAACAACGCATTAATTTTCAATTTGGGATGAACCTTCATGTCTCTTTCCAAGTGCTGAATAAGAAAATGCTATAAGAGTGCGTAAACCTTGATATAATACGGGTTGTATTTTGTATTCAGCGCCTTGCCAATTTTGTTCGAAATTACAGTCAGATTCCAGCCATGCTGCAACAAATACTTGGTTGGCTACAATAGAAAATCAACTAATCTTAGCAAACTAGGCGATTTTCTTTGGGAGTTCTCAAGCATCGCTTAATAGATTACCGATTCGAGGCAACTCTGAAAGTTACTGTAGGCGTTGAGAAGGGCGTAGTACTTTGTGGATGAGACGCCCTTGACAAGGGCCGACAGGACACCTAAGCCAGTGAGAGGATATCTTCTACGAATATTCAGTGGATGATGTTTGTGTAGTTAATGCAAATTGGTTATAGGCTGACAATTCGAATTAGAGCCGAATGGTGTCGTCCCAAAGAAGCAGTCGTACTCATCTGAACTCTCTGTTTTTTTAGTGAGATAGACTTGTTCAGACATATTGCATACCTATTGCATATTTTCGATTGTATTCAATTAAGAGTTAGATTTCCAGGGAATAAAAAAAATGCGATCATGACAAACATGCAAATGTATCTTGGAGGCTCTTTAGCGGGTGGACGTCATTGTTGAACCACGAGTAAAGGCCCTGAAAGAGCCGGAATACATCTCCTTTAAATGAGAACATTAACGATGCAAACGAATGTACATATTCGAATGTACATATTCGTATTAGTACAATGTTACAAAGTAGTATCTATCTGCTGACCATCGCGTCCAGCTAATATAAACATACTTGTACAAGCAAATGCTGACATTGTTGACGCTTGTCGATGAGAAAACGGAGGTTAGGAGACTGACAGCCTTAATGTACTAGTTTTAAAGTAAAAAGCAAAGAGAGATAGAGAGAGAGAGATAGCATTACAGAGACGAGGTTTAAGCAAGATTCACAACGGGACTCGTTACAGGTTTTTCAGCAAGCGAAATTTGATGGGGGCGATTTAACTATTGTCATCATTAGCCGCACTCCTCTTTCACGCCCTTTCTCCACCCAACTATGTCCGAACTAGTGCATGAACACGCCCTACTCTTTCACTACTGCAGTAAGATTCCCAAGACGGTTCCTTTAAGGTGATTAAGCTGAAATAAAAAAAATATTTGTTTTATTCTTTTTTGACATTTCTAAGACACTGACCCTGCTGACGACGGTGCTGCATTGGCACTCAGCTCTGGGCAGAAGCACGAGAAGAGCGCTTCCAGCAACGAGCAGAAGAGTCGCAATTGGGAAGTGCATCCTCGCTGGTAATCAAAATAAATGGGTGAAAAAATTAAAAGTCAAAAATTTGTTTTATTCTCCTAGTTACTCAAGTCGGCTCCATAGCCAACTAGATGGACGATAAAAGTTTAATCATTCATCTTCATCGTTTATTGACAGTCAACTAATTGTGTTTATATATCGCTTCCATTTCATAGCAGATTGTAGTAATCCTGTTGTTCGGCCTCCGATATGCAAGATTTATCGCAATACTCATGACACCAAACACGAATCGCTTCATATTTTCGCCGGCTTCATTACGCATGAAAAGATCGTGCTTAATCTAGGCCTACGATGATGATCACCGTATAACATGCTAATGCATACGCCTCAGTTTCTAAATCTCACTCGTTCTATATCCCATATCTTCGGTCTATCGGCTAAAATTGCACCTTCCAGTATATTTGTTCCTCTTTCATCAGTTCTGTATCGGTTCAGGCCGAGAAGATAGAACGGATAAGCCATTTAGGCGGCTAAAGCTCGGAATTCTATTGCAAGAATTCGCGAGCGCATGACGTCGAACGGTCACGATCTCCACTTACAATGCATTTACCATGCAATTGTTGTTATAATTGTTTACTTGACTTTTTGCTTTCGCTCCACACACCAAATAGACATGCGAACGAGCTCTGTAAGATTACTTTTTCTTGATATAGGAATCCAAATTATTTTTTCCCAGTATTGGAAATATTCACCACCAAGTATTGCACTCTTGTTCTCTTTCTTTTTCATCTTTAATCATCTTCTCCCTATTCGCCTCAAACCGCAATCTGTTTCTCTTCCTCGCATTTCTCAAGCACATTTGCCTTCGAGGAAGAATTTTCTTCAATTGCGCACTTGGACAGTTGCCTGGCTCATTCCTACTGAACCTTTTATTCCTTTGGTCGTTAGTGACCGTGCTTTCGGTACATTAAGTCGTATTTCTTTACCGAGGGAAAGTAAATAAAAGCTGTCAAGGTAAACACGTATGCAGTTTATTTTCGTAGCAGAAATAAACAATGACGATGAGGAATTTTTTTTAAAGATTTTCTACACTGATCCGCGAAAGATAAAGGAATCTTCCGGAGCCGGTCGAAGAAACTTCAAGTTCACCAAGTATACTTCGCACGCTGATCATACATCTGCAAGGTTAGTTATAGTTTCGGATACAGAGCTGCTAGGAACTTTTCTACGATTCGTAAAGGCTGCTTGCTTTTTAAAAGATTAGCAACAAGATATAAAAAAAATCCCTACCACAAAAAGAAGTCCTTCACGCATTTCCAAACGCCGTAGTGGTTGATGTTATTCTTGGAAATTGTGATCGCGGGCTGGACGAAGGACTTCCAGAAGAATTATTTTATCGTCGCACACATCTACAAAGAGTATTTTTCATGGTGCAGACATTTTTGGTTCAATCGCCCTCGTCATTGATATTTAAATAAACTGACATTGAGGCCGATTTTCGACTTGGAGTAGCCCTGCTTTGCTTGGTGCAACTCACGTTTCGAACCTATATTAATTCAATGTCGATACTTGATTTGATATTATTATTGTGCAAAATGAACTCGCCTTTATATAATACGGATTGTACTTCAAGAGCAACGGCTTTCCAATCTTATTAGAGATGGCTGTCAGGTTCCATCCTTGCTAAGAAAGATGGTAGGATAAAAAACATCTTCTCATTAAATGATTAGATAGCTGATAGTAAAGCGTATTTCTGAGAATTTGACAGGGCTCGAAATCACACCTGAAGTACTTGATTATTCAATGTATATACATAAAGGACAGAAATCGGAAAAAATATTCTACCTCCTCATTCTCTACTCTAAATACACTATTTCCATCCGCTCTGGCATTCAACGTTGAGTACTTTCTTAGCACCTTGAGAAGAGAGAAAAAGGAGAGCGGAAATATTTTCGCCGGAGCGATCTAATAAGCCTATTGTGATCTTAACTAGAACTGATGTCTTAAAATAGCATTATTTGATGCGTATGAAATAAGTTACACGTCGGATCGGATCCAATAGGAGACGCCCCGAAGAAGCAGTCGTATTCATCTGAAGTGAGTCGTTGTAATATACTCCAATTTGCCGCCATTATCAACAATTTTTTGTCCTCATGTTTTGGACATGCCCACACCTCGCGTACATACATAAATATGTGTGTGTGTAAATATGTATGTATACTACATGCATTTCGCTTCAGCACATTTCTGTGATTTTCAATTAAATAAAATCAAATTTTCAATTAAATTTAAAGCAAGAATAAGACTAACATTCGAAAGTAGCCGGAAGAGACTTCAGCGTATGCACATCGTTGTTATACCAGGCGTACAAGCTCTAGAAAATGCGATAAGGATATGATCACATGATCAACGCTTTAAATTAACCCAAAGTTTTCAACGGAAAAGCTGCCAAAATTGTAAATAATATGTTGTGAAAAGAAAAAGGAACTAACGTTATTGACGCTGTCAAAGGTGAAGTATTTTGTAGCTAAATCCATCCACTGCAAATGCATATTAGATATATAATTATCTTGCAGTCATAAGAGTAATATTACCCTGTTGACTGTTGTCCAACACTGGCTGTCAGTAGCAGTAATTAGGGCGGAAAATATAAATACTGCTTGAAGCGACAAGTTTATGACATTCATTTTTCCCAGAAGAGAATAACTGCGAGGAGCAGGTGATGTCTGAAAATTATTTTACATATCTTATTTTATTACGAAATAACCTTCAGCTGGATTGGATTTTCGCGAATGATCGCAAGAGAATATAAGACCTCGATACCAACATTTACTGGCGGTGCATTTTAATAATAAATAAATAAAACCTTCATTTCTCAGTAGGATATGTCATGCTATGGCTAATGCAGACTCCGTTTTATACACTCCCAAAAATATCGCAGAGATCCACTTTTTCCACCTCCGATTTCAAGGCACAACTTTGAACACTGCGCCACTGAAAAAGGGCGGATAAACTAATAGATAAATATTCTCATCGTTCGCACGTTCCGCGACGATTTCTAACCGGCTAGACAGCGATAATCGTTAGCCTACCTAAATTAGAGTAATCCCGTTGCCCAACGCAGACTGTTTTAATCCTGTTTTCAGCCTTGGATTTGAGAGTAGCGTGAGCACAAAGAATAGATTCTGTCTCAATATTCGTGCGTCAAACAAACGACATATGTGCATACATATGTACATATGTATGTATGTACATGCCTTATTTAGGGCTATTTCTATCGCCATACGATTATACCGTTTTGTTTTAAATTAGTACATCCCTATATTAGAATCCCTAATACATGGTGTATACTAATTGAGGGGTAAATCCTCCAGGATAATTTCATTGAAAAATAGAACATATCCCTAAAGTCGACACCGCCCTCCCCCCTCCTCCAAAAGTGCCCCCTTGTATACGATGAAAACGGCTCTTACAGCGATGACTCCGTTAAAGTCGAACTATGATTTTTTTTAGAATAAAATGTTGTTGTAAACTTTTAGTGTATCACATTGATGCATAGCGCCCCTCTCTCTAATAGAACCACCCTCTCTAATAGTGCACCTCCCTCACAAGGGTATTGAAAAATAGACTAATAGTGAAATTCACAATACCCTCTTTTGAACTCACAAAATACTTCAGTGACTGAGTCTCAATCGTTGTACTATGTACAGTCCCGCCCAGGATCTTGGTACCAAGGACGCTTCGGACGATTCGGACGCTTCCAAATGCATCCTCGCTAATAACTTTTGTTCTAGGAAAAACTAAAATATTCAAAATGGTACATTAGTTTGCTTATAGAGTACGGATGCTACTGTTAAAAAATCGATAACTTTTTATCATTTGATAAGAAGTTATCAGTTTTTGTTAATAAAAAATTTCATTTCAAATGTTTTTAAACGAAATTTCTCCTGTACCATTATTTTGTCTCTACACACATCCCCCAATAATAAAATTAAAGATTATATCATTGATAACGGAAATCGATAAATGAGCCCTTATCACGCATGTTCATGTGATGGAAAGATTCGGCTTACGATTCTGAATCTAATTATGTAATCAGTTTTCAACAGAAAGTGCCGGTTAACAACATTTTTGATTGTGTATACTTTGCAAGTCCTTCTTCAGGATTCCCCCACTGTCTTGGTCTTTGTCAAAATTTTGGCCCGGTATGATGCGTGCAAATCTAGGTTGCTGCACTAGGATTGATACTCAGAAATGTTGCTCCCTTTTCGTCTTCGGTTTAATTACCCAAGTTTGAGGTAGCGAAATAGCACAGGCAGAGAAAAAAAGAGTTAGGCCTCCCTGCCCTGTCCTTTCTGAAGAAAGTCTTGCAAAGTACACACAATCAAAAATGCATTGTTAACCGGCACATTCTGTTGAAAACTGTTACACAATTAGATTCAGAAACGTAAGGCGAATCTTTACATCATATCAACATGCGTGATAAGTTCTCATTTATCGATTTCCGTTATCAATGATACAATCTTTAATTTTATTATTTGGGGATGTGGGTTGAGACAAAATAATGGTACAGGAGAAATTTCGTTTAAAAATATTTAAAATGAAATTTTTTATTAGCAAAAACTGATAACTTCTTATCAAATGATAAAAAGTTATCGATTTTTTAACAGTAGCATCCGTACTCTATAAGCAAACTAATGTACCATTTAGAATATTTTAGTTTTTCCTAGAACAAAAGTTATTAGCGAGGATGCATTTGGAAGCGTCCGAATCGTCCGAAGCGTCCTTGGTACCAAGATCCTGGGCGGGACTGTATATGCACATCCATCTTTACCCTGCTTTTGCTCTATCTCTATCTCTCTTTCTCTCTCTCTCTCTCTCTCTCTCTCTCTCTCTCTTTCTCTTTATCTCCCCTTCCGTCTCTCTTTTTGTTACTGATTTGTTTTGTTTCTACAAAAGTGATGAACATACATTAGTATAACACCAGATAACTAATTACATACTGAATGGCAGTGCTTAACTCGAATTCCGCATTTTCCACGTTCAAATTTTGTATGTATGCTCCTTCCTTAAAACTGTTGTTGAAATAGTCAATCATTTGATTGAAGGCCCCATCATCCTTTGAGCCCTTCAAAGTAGAGGTTATTCTGTTCTATCCTGCATAACTGGCTGTATTCAGTCTATTTGCATTCTCATCTTCATGATGGCCGGACTTTGTTATTTGCTATTTCACGCTCGCATTGCAATGGCTCCTTTAACACCTCTTTGTTTGCGCTTTCAAAAATTATTGCTTTGACTGATACTTTATTCCACATGAAATGCCCACAAATGATTAACGCAGATTTAATCTATTAAAACATAGATGTGTCATACAGTATGTTGTATAAAAATACATACATGATATCTCATTGAGCACAATGTATGTATGTTTGTTTAAATATCTGATGAGTTATTTCGATTACAAACTCATTATCGTCACTGAAAGAAAGAATTATAAGTAAATGTACGCATTCGCAACGGTGTTATGCTTTACGGAGGTCACGAGAAAAATCGGGGAGCCAGCAGAAGCGGCCTTTACCAAGTGTACTTGCCGCTCTGATCGAATACCTGTAAATATAGTTCATATGTACGTATGTGTACATATGTACATAAGATCTTTTTACAATTACTGTACATGTTTGAAACAGAAAAAGTATAAACAAAGGTTTTTGGGAAAACCTAAGGGCAGTTACCTATATTCATGGATGTAATGAATTTAGTGAAGTTTCGCTACCTGTGGAATGCCAGTTTTGACGCAATTCCATACTCCCCAGTGGTTGATATTTTTCTTTGAGATGGTGATTGATATTTTTCTTTGAGATGCTGGCTGCACGAACGAGTTCCAGAAGAATTGATTGATTGTCGCGCACATCTCAAATAATCCACAACATATCAATGTTTTCATTTATTACTACTCTATACTGAAGAAGGCAGTTAACCAAGCATTAGCTGTATATAAAATAAGGTACACTCTGATGTGCCTCTGACAATGAGGCACATCTTCTCTTCTTTATCTTTTTCTTTATTTTCATTTTCAGTCTTTGAAAAAGAAACTGACATTGAGATTGATCTTCGACTTGGAAATGCCATTCTTCGATTGTTGGTACGTAACATTTCGCACCTGTCCAATGAAAAACTAATTATTTCATATTTTTCTTTCATTGTTTTCCTTCTAAATTTGGTTGATTTTGCTGTTTTAATTCACTAAAATATGCATACCTTCAAATAATATGGATTGTACTTCCAGTTCAGTGGCTTTCCGATCTTGTTCGCGATCACCGTCAGGTTCCGGCCGTACTGAAAAGGATTGCAGCCTGTTATTCGTCTTGTTCAATTATGCAAATACACAAGTTAATTTAAAGTAGAATACTTTGCCAATACAATTCTGGAAGTTGCTATAGGCACTCAGCAACGAGTAGTACTTCGTTGATGAACAACCTTTGAAGAGTTGCGAGACCACGCCTTAAATTTTTTATTTTAAATATTCTGAGATGATGAAAATCTCAAAGTACAGATGAACATAGAAATAAGATCTTATCAATTCCAAACATGTGGTATTATTAGAATCGCTAAGATTCTTTGTTTATATTCCTCTGAAATTAAAGGTGGACAGCCACCAAAAAAGTATTGTATTGCGAGTTCAAATTACCGCCCATTTTTTTTCTCTCATGTACTTTTCATTCTCACAGAAGCCATTTACGAGAAAACGAGAGGATAGAATGGGCGGCAATTTGTTAGCGCCGAATTTTTGCGACCGTTTTACATTAAATGAACTATAGAATTAGCCGCGATGTTGAGTGTCCTTATCCTATCTTCTTAGCTGATATATTATGTGACTTAATTCATATGTAGTTTTAAAAAGCAGTCAGGAACAATTTCAATGAAACAGACATTTCGGATCGGCGCCGGGAGGAGAAGTACCAAAGAAGCAGTCATATTCGTCTGAAACATCAATAGGCATATTTAAAAAAAAAAATAACAGAGCATTGTTACAGCAAAAGTATTTAGCACAGTTGAGGCCCTCACTCTCATATCAGTTCGTGTTGTTGCAACGAGGCGAAATTGAACGTGTGATAACACGAGAAAATTGAGTCCGTGATGTCATGCCAATGTGAATAGGCTGCAGATTTTTTCAGTATCAATCCTCGTTTAATTTATAGTTAGGTAATCAGATTGCGAATACAATAGAAATTCGTGTTTGGTTAGATTAGAAGATTAGTTGAAAAAATGCCTGACATACATATATATGATAGTCGCTGGAAGAGTCTTCAGCGGGTGAACGTCATTGTTGTACCACGCATACATGCTCTGCCAACATAAATCACTTTATGCTATATACTAGGTATATAACATTTACGTAACTAAAATAATAATTTATACTTTTCGAATTTATTACTATATTATTTAATTACAGAAGCATTCCACTAACATTATTAACGCTCGTAAATGAGAAAACGGTCGTAGCGAGATTTATGAACTGCAAATAGAAGAAGGTTGTTAAAACAAAGTTGAGAACATGGTAGAGCCTCAAATCCATACACATATGTACATACTTTTTATTTAAACATTTTTAAGGCATTTGTTCCCGTCTGTTTCATTTTCGCTTACTTTCTGTCCCCCATTTCCTTATCTTCTTGATTTCCTACTTTTTTTTTTCTTTTCCCATGGTTTCCAACACAGTGAAAATTGCTTTTTAAAACTCTCTCTCTCTCGCTCTCTCTCTCTCTCTCTCTCTCTCTCTCTCTCTCTTGCAGCACTGTAAGAAATTCACTAACTCTGTTGACTGTCGTCCAGCACTGACCATCACCAGAAACAACGAGCGCGGAGGCGATAAAAACTGCCTGGAGAATGCTAACAAGATGCATCTTTCGTATCTGAAGAGAAAACACAAAAAGTAAAAAATTATACTAACAAAGGAATCTGATGGCATATATTTAATGGAAATCAAGAGCCCATAGAAATAAGCCAATATTTAAATTGAAAGACAAGTAATGTTAAAAGTGGTCCAAGTGTTCCGCAAAAGAATTTCGTTTTGTCATGAGCTCATTCAAGACCTTTACTACTTCTTCCCTTTTATAGACACCCAAATAGAAAAGTGGCCGATGGAGCTTTACAGACCGTCGGTTTCGAACACTGTCAAGCGTTTTTCAAATAAGTAGGTTTTCAAAATCCGATTTGGCGTATTTCAAAGCCGTGAGAGGAACGATAACTGCTATTGAAAACAGAAGTCTTGCTAATTGTAGAATGCTAATCCAGTATGCAGCTGTCCATGACGTCATCACTAGAACCACAGACATGAAATATACAAGCTTGCTAATCTATACAGTGAAAATGCGATTGTAATAATTCCCTTAATTGAATCACGGTGAAATTGTTCATGTTCTCATACAAACACATGACGCGTCGTTCCTGCGCGCTTTCGAGTTTAGGAACGGCCAACTTTTAATAGGCATGCACATTACAAACTCGAAGATCAGACGATGGTGAAAATATGAGGAGAGTAATTGAACGTAGATTGTGGATCACATATATAATTTAACAATGAAATGGCACAGACGCACAGACCATCATTTTGAGAAATATTAAATTCTAAGTAATTCACATTTGTTTATTTGTAACTACAATTCTAACAGCTGCAACCCAAAGCAATTACAGTGAAACCCTCTTCCCCCTGCTTTCCAGGGATCAGAAGAAACCTTTCTTCGCGCTCCTCGCGCGAATATAAATGCCTTCTATTTGGCTTCCGGCCAAGGATAGAATAAAGGTAGAGAATTTTTTTCGGTTTTGTTAGAGAATTCTTAGGACTACTTGCGTTTTCTCTACTTTCATTCGATCCTTTGCCGGAAGCCAAATAGACAAAATTTACTTTCAAGAGAGCGAAGAAAGGATCTTTTCTGTTCCCCTGAATGCAGGAGAAACAAGGGTTTCCCTGATTTTATTAGACTTTAAAAAGTAATGAAAAATTTGCTAGTAATATGTTCGCAATTTGCTAGTTAGCGATTTTTTTCCTCAGTATTGGGTGAAAATATGAAAATATATGCAGGGGTAAATTGTAGCTCCCAATGTAGCCTAGGCAAAAGTTAACGATGAACAGAAGTATATAAAATTTTCTAACAATAAGATATTCATAAATATTGCTAGACATTAATTATGAGAAATGACAGAAACTAAGCCATAACAAGATGTTAGATGTAATTAACAGCAGGAGGAGCTGTGAATGAGCAGTGAAAGTTGTCGGGGGATGTGCTGCCTGTATAAAAGACAAGAAACTAGGTGCTTCCTCACTCTTTCTTCGGATTCACTTGGCTTCCCTTTGTTCAGAACTCTTCCTTCACCTGCATTTATTATAATGCTTTCTGTTCATGATAATGTTCTTTTATTCTTTTCCACGTGAAAACTCATTTATTATATTTATATAAATACAATGGGCGGCTCATCACAATCCGTTGCATTCTTCTTCGTCTTGTTCCTAACTTACATATATTCCCAACTACCACCAGATTACTTTCATGAACATTTCTTTGCTTCAGCTTACCGCTTTCGTTACTTCCTGACAATGGCAACAGCCACGCCCGCAGTGGGTGGAAAATTTTTTTCCTTTTCAATACTTTCAATATATCAAAGTCTAATTTAAGCTTGATCGTTTATTTGTATATTTATTCATGATTCAAACAGTGATATAACAGCGCACTGAGTGAATAAGGAAGGTGATTCTTTAGGAAGTGTTCATCGAGATTGTCTGGAAGAAGAAGCACGTCTTCTACGAGGCACTCGACACAATGAGCATCAGGGAAATGCTCACCGAACTGGAGGCTCTTCTCATTGAGGTCAGCGAGACAAACTATCTTCTAGACTTCAATGACGCTTTTCACATTAACTGAAGTAATGCGATCAACTGAAGGTAGAGAAGTCACAAGCTTTGTATTCGAGTTTCGTTCTTATTCTCTCTGTATCCTCTAGGTTGATCTTTCTGGAATATCTTTCGTCCGCACGGAGACTTTCAAGGCTCCGCATAACAACGACAAATGGCAAAAGGTTTGCAGTTATTTCATTAAAAAGAAGTATACTTAATAATTAAATCCATATACATCCAAGTTAAATTGCAGTTGAACGAGAACGTGACCTTTGCGTACGGCCTCCTCTCCCCGCGGCATTCCTGGAGGTCGTGGCGGAGAGGGAGGAGGCCAATGAGGGGAAGGAAAAGGCTGGCACTAGTGCGGCTGCGGGCAACTAGCCTCACGAGGTATATTTATTAACATATGTATTTAACATTTCTTCATTGACATTTATTCATGAATTGCCAGTTAGTAAAGACCGACAACTATTTTCAATTTGTTCGTCATCAATAAAACCAGGATTCCGTATTTTTGAACTGCGTCCTTGAAACAAAGACATGACAAAGAACGCTTTATACATACGTACAAAGGAACGGGGAGTCGAGTCGAGGATTGGGGTCACTGGGCATTGGACTTGGCCAGATCGATGGCTAGAGCAGTGACCGAAGTCATGGGAAGAGTACCATCTGCGGGAGTGGGCGGGGCCAGAGTCGGAGTGGGCGGGGCCAGAGTCGGACTGGGCGGGGCTAGTGCAGGAGCCGCCGCGAAGCCGGGGCTCGCCGCAGATGTTTCAATTGCCGAGACTGAAAATGGATTTCAGATCATTCTCGAATCAGGCGGCACAGAATTAGAGACAAACTCGAGGGAAGCATCGAGCCCGAAAGCGCAGAGCCCCCAGCTGTGGGGACGCTCGAGGCAACGATCACTGAATATTGAACTGCCAAATTTTATTTTTTATAATTCATTTAAATTAGTTAATCAAATTATAAAATTAACCCACTTTGGATCACTGAGCCGGAATTAGAGGAAGTCGGGGTGGAAATGGGCTTCTCGCCGGAGCTCGGATTGATGATCGGAGCAGGCTCGGGTGCCTGGAACTCGAGGGAAGGCTGCTTGGCCACCGCAGAGGGCGGGGCCGGGCCAGAGAGAGCGGCAGAGGGGAAGGCGGGCGACGCGTGAGGAGCGGCTGAAGAAACAAGGATGATTAGATAGTTCTGACTAGAATCTCCAGCTACCGTACCATTCTTCGTTGGCAGAGAAGCAACTTTCTCAGCCGGCTTCTGCTGCGATTCGCTCTTCGTCTCTGTCGAATTGTCCTGTTGTGTACAACTTTTATGCTGAGTATCACTAGTTGTCAAAAATTGAATAAAATGCCTTCAATATCGTTCTTTACAAATGAATAACATGCCTTCGTGAGGTCTTCAGAAGTGTTCTTGAGAAAGATCTTGATTTCCTTTTTGCGGGAGGGAAGAGTGCGACTGTCCTTTCGGCAGCTTCTCTCCTTTTCCTTTGCACTCTTCTCTCCTTTCTCTCCGCCTGCCTTTCCCTTCTCCTTTCCACTCATCGCTGCCTTGGTGGATCGGTTGGACTTGCTTCCACCACTCCTTCCACTAACGACGACTCCGGTCGGTGGTGGAACTCTCTGAAAGAATAATTATTAGGCTCGACATAATCATATTTCGCAATTGTCTTTTTTAAACTGCGGACCTTGTTGGCGTTCTTCCGATAAACGCAGTCCAGAGCGAAGCGGACGATCTGGAGAACGACGTAGAGAGAAACGCAGCCGGCGATTGCCGCGAGAATCAGGCTCAAGCAGTTCAGGGAGTCCAGGTACTCCTTCGAGAGCACCAATTCTTGCTTCCTAAAGTAATAGGTTTTATATAGTTTAGTTTTTATAAAGACACTAGTAAATATGTAGAGGAAATGTTCACAAGAAAGCGAAGGAATAAGACGAACTCATGAGGCTTCGGGTCTGCCATCTCTTCGTTTCGGAGAGAGGAAGCAACTGACAGCCACTCGCGGTGATTGTAGATTGGAAGAATGACTAGAGTCTAGTGGAAAACAGCTACCCATTTACCTTGCACTTTCAAAATATTATTGACTTAAGTTAATTCCAGCTCCCTGAATACAGTTATAAAACTAAATTTGTTTTCCAAAAATTTTATTTTGAAAACTTCGAATATTGAAATTATCTAATTTAAGTAAAAAAAGGCGATAATATTATATGCATATGCACTATATTTCGTTCAGTGGTCAAGTCTGCGAGGCCTCTCTTAGATTTTATTCTCGCATTTGTAAAATGCGAACAAAGATCGCGCCCTCGCATTGTGATTTTGAGGACTAAATCCCAAACTTTTGCATTTAAAGTGTAAATCCACCCGTTGACCTTTCGTTTAATAACCAAATTTGCAGTCTCAGAATCGTATAAAAGCAGCCGATTTCTTCAGTTCCTCACACTTCTCGAGTGATCGCCTCTCCAACTCTTCCTGCTTCTTCAACTGCTTCTTCTCTGCCATGCCGAATTCAGCTCCGAAGGAGGACACCTGGGCCTTCCAGGTCCGTTTTGCCAACCCCTCCTCTTCCACTGACCTTCCCTCTGCTTTCCCCTTCTTATATTCCATGCTGGCTACATCTCTTGCAAATGTATCCTAACTTCTTTTACTTCCCCTAGTTCCCCGATCTCCCTTATATTCTCCAGTACATCTCTTTCCATTTTCAGCCAATCGGTTCGCCCTTCCCGGATAAGCCAGTGAAGGTGCTTGATGAGATGAACCAGTACGTGGCTCTCTGGTACAAGCACGGCGTGCCCATCCACGGCCGCGCCTGGAACAACGGCGGAGTCGTCGAGTGCTCCTTCCCCTATAAGAAGGCCGAGCTCACCGGCGCCAAGGATCTCGGCGGCCAGATCCAGGTCATTTCAGTCAACATTTTACTGTGGTTTATATAAGAACGGAAAACTCTCTTGATTTGTATTGCAAATGGAATGCTTGCAGATCCTGACTTACAACGGCGACCACACGTCGCTGGGATACTGGTACGAGTGGATCCGCTACGGAGACCGCTTCGACAAGATCAACCAGGATCGCCAGTACGTCAAGTGCGGGAACTCGCTGCCGATTCTGTGGAAGCGCAAGGAGGGAAACATCCTCGGATACCTCGACAACAAGACTGAGCTCGCGCTCTTCAGGTCAAGGCATCTTCGAACTATGGCCTATGAACTTTGAACTCTCAGCAGCATTTCACAGTCAAATATCCAATGGTGTACTTTATTCATGTCTAATCATGATCGGACTAGAAATTAATGAAAACTTTTCAGCCACGACGGAAAAGCGAGTGAGTTCGCAGGAGGGCAGCTGGCCGACATGTTCATCATCGTCCGCAACCTCAAGGTATCCTCTCTCTCTCTCTCTCCTCTCTCTGTCGCTCTCTCTCTGCTCCTCACTATCTCGCCGCTCTTTTCAGGGTGGTCCACCTTTCTGCGAGTGCGCCCACTGCCCCAAGCCGGCCCCTCCTCCGCCGGTCCCCAAGCCGGGTCCCCCTCCTCCCCGCGTCATGCTCAACCAGTGGATGGACGTCCGCGCCGGTGACCCCTGGCCGGCACTTCAGCTCGTCAAGTGCGATATTTTGGCTTTTTTTAATTTTTAGGAAAGAGAAATCCTGCTCAGCTAGACACCAAGATTGTTTGATTCAGGGCTCTGGACAAGACGCTCGACACGATTCCGGGCCAGAACCCCGACCAGTACGTCGCCCTCTGGTACCAGCAGGGAGAGCCTGTCATGGGCCGCGTCTGGAACGAGGGCGGAAAGGTCAGGATTCCTTGCTCTGATCTCTGATGTTTGATCTCTGATCTCTACAGATCGCCGCGAACTTCGGGTGGTTCAACCGGCAACGTCGGCTCGATCCAGCTGCTCGTCCACATGTCCGAGCACGTCCGTGGCTTTGACTACCAGTGGAAGCCATTCTCGGTCTGCCTTTCTTTCCTTTCCAACCCGAGATACAGTAACCCGTCCTTTCGCTGTAGGAGGTCTTCGTGTTCGGAACGGAGCGCGAGTACGTGCCCGTCCACGTCAACCACCACAAGGGAGACATCTCCCCCGCCGTCATCACCTTCAATGGCAAGCAGATCCTCGGCAAGGTCAGGCAGATCGATTTATGAGCATTAACTAAAATAAAACATATGTTTATTAGGATGAAAATGTTTTCAGTGCGATGTCCGCAACGAGAAGGCGTCCGCCGGCTTCGGCGGCAAGGAAAACATCGTCAACGGCCCTCCCGTCCACCCTGTCACTATGGTCCTCACGCGAAAGGCCCGCGCCGGCTACAAGTTCGACTAGAGATGAAGCTCCGCCCACCCGTCCACTCCCCGCCCCGACCATGACCAAACTACCAGCTAAACCATCCCCCTTGCCAATTACCACCAGCAGATAAACGTTTGATTAGCATACTGTGGTCAACACAAAGAGATAACATAAAAACAGGGTTAAAAAAAGGTAAATAAAGAAGCAATGGGATTTCACACTGCCGTGAGAATTTCTTACAACGGTTCTCTTGGGATTGGAATGGCTTCAGTTCAACTGTTTATTCAATTTCGCTGCACTGGGCAAGGAATGGATATCGTTCACATTTATTTGAGATCCTTCATGATAGTTCAGTAGACGTAATCTACCTACATTTCGCATTCAAATAAACCCTTTTAGAACTTAATCGTCTCATCGTCAGTCAGGTCATTGGCTTCATCGATAACCAAACATTAAACTTTTAAAAGCACTTATTCTGCAACCAACATATGTAAATGATTTGCAAGAGCTTCAACACCAAGAATCTCCTAAATAACTCACTTGATGTGAAGCTGATAAGAGCAAATCACAACTGTCACACTCTTTCCTTATCTACTAAATATCTAATATTTTTCGTCATTAAATCATCATTTTGGCACGCATACGCATTTTGTGAAAACGAAATATATATAGACATATTCAATATGTACTTTTCGTCTGTCCTTAATTCTTGAATATTCCAGGAAAAGAAATGAATCCCGACAGGGGTCGGCTACCGAAGAGACTGTGGAGAATTTATTCAAGAGCGAAAATTGTTCTTCTTCCCTTTCAAAGCTAATTCTGAATTGTAGACAAACAAGTAATTCAGAAGAAAGACACGCTCAAATGGTCTCTCGAGGGCGCCATTTCTGCCTTTCTTATCACGTCACGTCGGTTTTGAACATCTTCAGGAAACATTCCAACTGCTATGAATTTTCAGTAATTACGAACTAAGAGATTTGTAGTTGTAGAGATGACCGCATTCGCCGTTCTTCTCGGTGGTCACGAATCGTCATTCTAGTATCTATGTAATTTGATTAAATCATTTAACGAAAGGCGCAAACAATCAGCAATTGATTGGAATCATTATATCGATTTTAAGAGTATTTCTGAGGAGTTGCTATGACGATTCTTAACAGACTTTTTGACTCCATGAGTACTATCTTCTGATTTCCAAAGAAGTGGAAAGCTTTTTTTAAAGAAATCAGCAAACACTTTTGTTATTTTCATTTTTTAAAGTTATGTATTATGTAAAATATTTCGGGTAAAGAATATTTATCCGTCTACAACAACTGCATTAACGTATGAAGCTGAATTTAAATTTGACTCAATAAAATTCTTGAGCAGTCGAAAGAGATCATTCGTGTTAATGAAAGAGGTTCTGATATGGCATCAAGACAATAAAGAACTACAAAGAGAAATCAATCGACATTTTATTATATCTCTTTTTACATATAATTCTCTATGGCAGTGAGTACTCACATGATAAACAGTTTCAAAAATAACTAAAAAGATAAATCAATAGATCCAATTTCGCGTATTAAAACCCGTAGGGGTATGTCGTCTTCTCAGAAAATATATTTTAATGAGCCGATATCTAGCTCGAGGCTTTATGGCACAGAATGTTGAGGCAGCTAGTTTGGAAAGCTTAAGGTTACGACCGTGGAAGGATTACATAATGATGGATTATGTTCTAATAATTTCATGCCATTCTTTAGGATTCCTTCGGATATTACTAAGGATCTCAAAAGAGTGAGGCCTACTCAAAACAAGCCTCCTTATTCAAAGACGGATTGCCGAATTGTAACTGAGATGGAGCCGAGCTTGAAGCCGACTTTAAGCTGAATCCTTAGTCGATTCGAGTCGAAGATGGAATGCGAGGCAGCGACGGCCACGGACAGCGAGCCCACCGGCAACTTCAGCTTGAAACCGAAGCGGAGGGACATTTTCGACTTCGTCACCGAGAACACCTATGGAACGAGCACTTGTGGTGATTACACAGAACCTCTTTGTTACCACGCCTAGCAGAGAGAGAGAGAGAGAGAGAGAGATAGAGAGGGAGAGAGAGAGCAAAATAGAGTAATTAAAGAATTGGAAGCAGAATATTCCTAACCATATATTCAAAAAATATTGTTAACAACAAACCCAAGAATTAAAAATTTTTTATATATCTGAGCCGGACCTCCATGATGAAGTCGTTAGAAGCGTCGCACTCGACGTCGGCGATGGTCTTGACAAAGCACTCGGCGTCGTCTGAGTCATCGAAAATGTGAATCGGCTCATCATCGCAGTCGATGCTGAACCGCCGCCAGTACGAGTCGTAGTAGCCGGAGGGGGCGGAGCACCCGTCTCCTAGAAAGTCGATTGAGTTAATTATTGAAAACTATATTTGTAAAAGAACAGAAATTTTAAAACTAACGTTAATACTTCTAAAATATGGGGCGTAATTAAATATTGAATTATCATGCCGGCAAAGCCAAGGAATACAATAAAATAACGAGAAAGTAGATTTCATTCGACTAACATTATGTCATATGAATGAAAATATGTCATCAGTTCTTATCTCTGTGAATTTATAAACACCTTTGGCCGGTTTGGGTGTGATATGAACTTACCCGCAGAATTAGTCATATGTTAAACTCGTGTTAAACTGTAATAGTTGTCGCTATCTTAATAAAGTGATGGCATAGGGAAAATGTCAACTTACGTATGTAACAAAAGAAATCTGATTGGAAAAGACGGAAAGGGAATGTGAACAGTGAAAGGATTCAGGCAGTGAGAAGTGGTGCGAGGGAAAGAAAGTTAGAGTTAAAGACGATCTGAGACACGACGGCTTGTGAGAGTGGAATGCTCGTTACAACGAAATCAAAGCTCACAAATATGGGGTATCTCTCACCTGTTTACGAAATGCGACTATAGCGTACTCTCTCGCTATAAGACACACAAGGAAGTAGAAACACACGTATTGCTTGTTATGAAGCAAAGAGAGGACTTTTAAAAATTCAAGGACATTAACAGATTTTTGGGTGCAGATAAAGTAAAACAAATAAACTGATGAATACATACATTTTACAAGGAAAAATTAATACACGCAAGTAGAAAAATGACTATTACTTGAATTAATGCTGATCTCACCTTATGAACTATAAAGAAATTGAACAAATAAGTAAAACTGATGAAACCGACCATTCGCCGGTCGACTTTTCGCCTTGGAACCGGCGGACTTCGTGCCGTTCTTGCCCCCTCCGAAGGATGCCGCGTATTGCGTGGCGTAGATGGCGCCGAGGCACACGATCGTCGCGAGCCACTTAGCCACGTGGAGCATCCTTCAAGCAAACACTCATTCTTTTTAGCAACAAAAAATTCTTTGAAAATACGTCAAGATAAATAAAATGGTGCAAAATAAGATTAAAACATGATAATCCGTGCGAAGCAGAAAAAAGATCAAAATAATTTAAAAACATTTGTATGCTTTATGTCAACTGATCATTAATTTTTGCACATCATATATCTGGAGTTTACTCAATCGCCGACCAAATATATTCATCATTTAGTTGAATTTGAACGGTTTAATGTGGCCATCTTAAGACCTTCTACAAAATGCATCTAGACTTGTGCAATAATTGTGCTTCTTGAGAAGGTAAGAGCCATGGAAAACTTTTAAATCAGAGCCGTGCATCGAGCAAAAACATTATCACAATTCTTAGCGGCAATTCACTGTCTGAGTACTCGCGAGAGAGAAGGGCAGAGATAGAAAGAGAGTGTAAGAGAATGAGAGCGTTTGATGCTTGAAATTGAGACGAAAACTGAACGCGTGTGTATGTTCACGTTTGGGCATCGATTAAGCCGTATCATCATTATCAGCTCACTGTCTCCATCTCTTGTCTTCTTCTCCTCTCATCTTTCTTTCATTCTCTCTCCGCGATCTTCTCCTCTATCTCTGTATGTCTACCTTCTTCCTCTTCCAGTTCAAACGTTGCCATAAATTGCCTTGCCATATGCTGTCCATCTCTTCACACTTCGATCACTGGGCGTCATCAGAGGAAGAGATTTCGAATGCGCTGCTGGTTCAGAGACTAGTATACTGCCTATCACTGTATTTTCGCTTATTAAAACGTTCGAGGAAACTAATTTTGCAATGATTTCTCACCTTCGAATAAATATCTACATAGCAATAGTTTTGTTTCTTGATCGCTAAAATACCTCGCCATCAACGGGTATTCAGCGCGTCTGGCTTTCGCTTTTTATAAGGTGCTGTGCGTGGAAAAGCTGCTTGAATTCAAATAAAATCGTAAATGGTTTTGAATTACAATTTTTTTTACTAAGTCATCTTCTATGCCATAAGGGCATCATAAAGGCCGTTCTCACCGTTCGCATTCAGCCTTCGGACAGCCGTTGTCTGGTGGATTTCGGGTGGGGCTGGCAGAGGAGTGCGGTTCGAGGCGGCTGACGGGCAGTTGTCGGCCGACCTTCACACTCTTTGGCCGAAGAAGCTCTGCTCCCGTTGAGCGAAGAGAGAGTGGGACTGAGCACGGGCGTTCAGCCAACTTGTCAGCTTGCAGTCGATCTGAGAACGCAACCGAGAGAGAGAGAGAGAAAAGATGGAGAAAGAAAGAGAGGAATGGATAGAGAGAGTGAGAGAAACTGGACAGAGAAATATAGAATAACTGGAGGATACGAAATGTTCATTCTTTTGATGAAGGTAGAGAAAAGACGAGGAAGTGAAAGAGGACATAGGAAAAGGCAAATGGATAAAAAACATTTCCCGTGTGCAATCAACGAGCAGAGTTTTTCTAAATACAGTTTATAAAACTTGAGCAGAAACATCGGAAATCATGCAAGTAACTCCATTTACTCGTAATTCATTAAAATTGATTGTTCAATTGTTTGTAATGTACATATCTGACAGTAATTCGCCTTTTTTGAAACCCTAATGGTTTATCTACCGCTTTTGCACACAAGAAACATCTCAGCTTCACTTTTTTTCAGAAACATCACTCAAAGTGTGAATGCAAAGGCTACCGAAATGGAGAGACTCCAAGAGGGCGGCTGACTGCGAGCAGAGCATATATCTTATTTTGAATACATTCTTGAGTGAAACTGAATCTATTCGACGAACGACCGTTGACGCCCACGTGGTATTTCATGAGTATGAAAGATAATAATAGGGCAACGGAAAGACTTAACTGCAATTGCCAGGTTACAATTCGTTTGTACACATTTACTTAAGTTATTCAAAAATAAAGTCATAATTCATGAAACTAGTACACTGCTATAAGAAGAACTTCTGTTCTCTGAACTTGCCCTGTTAAATCTACACACAACAGAGAGCTCAAGCAACTCTTCTCTGCACTGTTCGAAGTGTCCGGTCACGGGAGATTGTTAGAATTTGGTGTTTTCAGGCGAAGGCTGCATTTTGCTGGAAAAGTCCGATTTATCACTCCATCTTTCAGCTCATTCCACTCGCTTGCGTTGACAAGAAACATTTATGGAGGAAAATTTGAAAACAGGCGTGAAGAGAGAAATCGCGCGAAAGAAGCCGAACTTTCGCTGTGCTCACCGTTCAAGGACAACTCTCTCGTGCTCTCGCACTCAAACAAAGTGGACTGCTTATTCATTCCGCTTGAAGTGTTCACAGACTATCTACATTTCCATTGCATGAACATTGATCAGGCAAAAGAGCGGCAATTCAAAGTTGAGTTTTGACCTTTTTAAGAGAAGCCATGTTGGAAGATGTACATGCTTCTTGATAATTCACGTTGTTTACTAGAAAAAACCTTGTTCCATAGTAGAGACGGTCGGCGAATGTATTCAACTGTAATCCCCAGACCCACTTATGAGCGTCGATTAAACAACGAATGAAGACCGCGGCGGAAGCTAACGATGTAACACATTATTGACACAACTACATGCATACATGCATGACAGACCAGGCGAGGGGATTATCTTGTTGTGGCCAGACGGGGAAGGTGCGACATGATGAGGTTCTTGAATATAAGCCGGGAACTCTCACTAACTCAATGGCAACAACCTGTCTTCTCTACTTCCCAACTTGACGAATAATTGTCAGAATGCATTGTCATTTTCCCGTTCTTCTCTTGTCAACCGTCGCCTTGCTTCTTCTGCCGCATGGCGCAGACACCCAGTGTGCCACTACCGTATCCAAGGCTAGCATTCAATCAACATTAAGGAATTAAGCGTGCCATATTGTGTTGTTAATAATACGCTAGCTTTAGCTTAACTTTTACTCTTTTTCAAGTATTTTTAATTTCAGTTCGGAACGCTGGCATCCACTGTCTTCAGCTCAGGAAGTGTCAATGCGGTCAGCTTCTTCAATTACGTTTAATCAAATTGCTCATGAATACATGCAAATGGTAATGCTCAAATTCTTCAAAATATGATCTGAAATGGGACCATTTCCTATTGTCAGAGCCTCTATCGCTGGTTCTTCAACGACATCCGCCCACTCAAGTCTCTCCAGAGCACTTTTGATTGTTCGTCTTTCATTTTTTCTCGTCGTATCGGTTCAATAGTGCATTGTAAAAAAGATAGGACTGGGAAAATGACTGATTTGTACCTTCAAAAGTATTGAGCGTTAATTTGGCCTCGTTAAGTTGAGTTCGACTGCTTCTTCAACACGGCGCCCCCCGGCCAAGACGCCAAGTGTAAGCATTTATTTTTACTTGCTAAGCCACAGTCAAGGTTAAAGCATTATCAATTAAAATATTTTCATGAAACAATTGTTTTTTTTATGAAAAAAGTATTTAGATTAACAAATTTAAGGCGTGCTCTCGCAACTCTTCAAAGGCGTCTCGTCTACGAAGTACTACAGTCTTCTCAATTGCTACAGTAACTTCCAGAACTGCATCGGAGGGGTACTTATTGGCAAAATGGGTGATAATTCGACATTTGATAAACAAAGATATTTTGGTCGTGGCAAAAGTGTCCCAAAAATTACATTCCTCATCATTTCCAGTACGGATGGAATCTCTCATATATTTCGCACAAAATCGGAGGTCCGCTCAACAAGAAGTACAATCCATACCATATCAAGGTCATTATTTGAATCATTCAAGTTCATTATTCAGAATATGAATGTGCCGGGAGTGCGGAGCAATTCCGACCACCTTTTACTACAAAAATATATTTTCACGAAATTTCACTAATGAAAAGACGAAAGAAGCATATTTAAACACATTAGTTAAGATTCTAATTTTTGCACATCGCTGTTTGTTTTTTATCCACATTGAATATAACAGGTGCAAAATATCACAAAAGTCCAGACGCCAAAGGGCTATTCGGTGAAGACGATCTGCAATAATGTCAGTGGAAAGATTTATTCAATGCCTGCTTCATTTTACTCTTCAAGCATATGTATATAAATATCCCATGTGTAGATACTCTAGCGACTCCCTTATTGATCAGATGTGCTCGGCGATCAACTACTTCTTCACGAACACGTGGGTGCAGTCGGCCATCACCATCTCACGCAACAGCATCAATCACACGGGCGTCTGGGGATGCATCAAGGACGGGATCCCAGATGTCAGTCAACAAAGAGTCTCTATACAAAATGGAAAAAGTACATATTATGGAATAATTCATCATAATATCTAAATATCTCATACAAAACACAAGTATGCAACAAACGGTTGACTATTCCAATCTTGAATCTTTTAGTTCTTCGACCGCTACACTGCCTACGCCTGGTAAAGACGAGTCGCAGCAGCAGCAATTTGATGCATTTTGTCTTTTCCAACTATACCTCGCCCCTTTACAAATTCAGAGTAATGAAGAGAAATTTATCATTAAACCCTTTAAAATATCTCATTAAAAACAGCGACGATTCGAGGCCCGTTGTCTATCATCACAATTAGAAAAAGAAGTAGACTATAATATGGCTGAAATTAATAATCATCATCAATAGAAATAAATAGCACATCCACAGCCGATTGGCGTGTGCTATTTTACAAACATGTATTGATGCAAATGTTCAACTTTAAAGTTAGTCGATGATTCATTACATTGATTGCCAAATAGTGGAATAAAACTTTTATTAAGTATCACTGAGAGAAAAAAGAAACAGCACAACAGTAACAATAAAGCCATGAATAAGATCGCCAGATGAGCTCCGATGCTATAGTCAATTGCATTTCCGTGACAGTAGAGGAAATGTCAAAGTGGCTGCAAAGTCTGGCAGACACAAAATATTTGTGAGAAATATGCACGTATTTCGATAAGATCTCTAAGCTGTTCCTAACCATAAGGCAGGATTATTCTACGATGTCGTCATGCAATTTATAGCCCACTTTCTATAGACTAGTGCGGTGATGAAAGCAGTTCAACTAAGTGTTGGATATGTGCTAAATTTTGAACAAATTGTCAAGGTATCTTCACAAACCAGAATATAATGGCATAGAAATATAACGCCTTATCCTTTTCTCTGATTGCACGATTCGAGTGAGTCAGACTTCAAAGGAAGATGACGTCTTCTTTGATGTTGCCGACGAGATACTCGCGGCATCGTCGATTGGCTGGTATGGCGGCACGCTAACGAGTGTATGGCCATTACCGTTGCTGCCCTGAAGAAACTGATTGTCCAAAATGGCAACAGAGTAAAAAGAGTAGTAAGTTATTGACTGTTCTATTTTATTAATTTAATAAATGTTTGTGGAATAAAAACAAATATTTCCAATAACAAGATATAAAAATGGTGCATAATCCCATAGTATACTCAACTGTTCTCATTTATGTGTCATATAATAAATAAAATATAATACAGAAATGAGAAGAGTGAAAGTTTACAGTGGGATTCAGTACAGCCGAGAATAGCATAATACACACCATTGGCGGAAGAGACGCCGTTTGTTCGCAGCCCGAAGTGCAACGCTCGATAACTACGCTCGGAATGTCGACGAGGAAGTCCTCGAGACTACGACCCTGGAACGGGGTTTGTTATTCTACTCGTTTGTCTCATTTATGCGTCTTTAAAAGAACAAAAGTAATGAGAAAAATCGCTTTTCGGCCATTTGTCTTACATCAAAGTTAAGAAAAAAAGTAAAATATGTACATAGCAAGACGATTATTAGTCTATGAAGAAAAGAGAAAAAGAAGCATAATGAAGTAAAGATCGCGAAGAAGCAATGGATGAACCCGACTGGATCGATCCATCTCGCGTAGATCGTGTGCAATGGACATGGAGGAGGAGTCGAGACGGCGGCGCTGCGTCACGGCAGGCGAGGAGTACAATGCCTGCGGCAAGGGTTTTCAAAGTCAAGAGGAAAATTTATTCCACTCTACTCGGGATTTAATTTGCATTCACTTTGCAGATCAAAATGGCTCTTTCCCTTTTCCAGCATGCCTCGTCATATTTGCGCAGAGTGGCGTCGTGCCGTAGACTGTTGATGATCGACAGCGTCGAGGCGTCTCTCTTCGTCGTCGTCGGCAGATGCGCCGTGGCGAGGTTAACGGAAGAGAAAGGCGCGGACAGACGAATGCCGTCCGTGATCGACGTGTACTCCGTGTACGTACGGCGGCGACCGGTATTCGGACTGTACAGGAGAGAAGACAAGGAATAATAAAAATGTATATATTTTATGTGTTTATAACGAGAACACATGTATTACACGTACAAAATAAATAAATAAATTTGCGCCTGGCTAACTAGAAGCTAAAATTAACTGACAGTGCAACAGAGTCGGGAAGCGACTGAGTAGAGCAGCTGACTTCCAGCAAAGCATCCTAAAGCTATCATTTTCACTTGCATTCAACGGAACACGCGATTTCTGAGTAGTTTAATTCACTCAGTTCAACGGTAACACGAATGTTATCGAGCTTACACATTAGATATACTTCACTTTGAGATTAAGTAAAAATCTCACAAAAATTATGGGGAAGTCGCTGTTCCGTATTTTTTTAGAGAAAAAGAGCCGACTTTCCCGCGTTGAGCTGAGCCCGTTTTCCGATCCGCGACTGCGGCTGCGATGGCGCGAGACACGTCGCCGAGGCGCGTCTCCATGTCCAGGATCCGCGAGCGCAGAGAGAAATTCTCCTGCACCAGCTCGGAGATCCGCGTCGTTAGCATCTCGGTCCTGCGATTTGGAGTTGTCTTTCGGGTCTCTCTTTCTCTCTCTCTCTCTCTCTCTCTCTCTCTCTCTCTCTCTCTTTCTCGGTTTTCTCGGTTTCTATTTCTCACTCCCCCGCTCTCTCTCTCCCTCTCTCTCTCCACTCTCTATCTCTCTTTCTCCCTCTGTCTCTCTCTCTCTCACTCTCTCTGACTGACTGCATGACAGCCCTGGTCCATCTCTGCTCGCCTCCCTCAGCCGCAGCCCTCCTCTGCCTCCTCATCAGCTCGTCAATGCAATCCTCTTCAAAGTCGTACAGAGTGCGCATCTCTTCGTCGTCGAGGAACAGCTCTCAAATTCTATACATATCTTCACCTATTAACTCCAACATTGTTTTTGCTCATTTATTTTCTCCTAACTTGAGTTTGGCGTGTAAATAAAAGAAAAACCTACTCATCGAAATGTCCAGCATTCCGAGCGCGCGCCGTGAGACTCGTCTCGATGTACTCGAACTCTTCTACAACCACATTCGACATCTTTACAAATCGTAAGCATAATCAATTATTTATTAAATATTAACTACAATAGCTATTTATCTCGTAAGTAGTTATTTAGATTTCTTAAAATAAAAAAAGACCTTGTAGCAGTGGCAAGCGATGCTGAGGAAGTGCGAGATTAGCGTAAAGGGCGGGGGGAGGATAGGCGTGTCATTGTACTCGAGCACCTTGCAAAATCATATTTTTCAGTTCAATAAATATAAACAACGTTTAAGATTTTATTTACTTTAGGCCTATTTACAGCGTACAAAATGGAATTTTCAACTGCTATAAATAATACAGTTAAGAAATAAAGAAAAATACTATGTACCTGATCGTAACGCTGGAATAGCCAGACCTCGCGCGCATTATCGTTCGTCTCGTTGAAGATGTTACTTTAAAAGCAGACAAAATACAGGTGGAAAATGTCAAATATATATATATATATAACATAGAAGATATGCCTCTAACAATAAGAAGCAGTGGAAGAACGGCACAACTGTAAGGAAGATAGAATTTCAGACGTCTTCACCGCCCGGCAATACACGATTCCGTAGAATATTTTGAGTACTTGTTAAATGACGCACTTGAAAATGGCGATGAGCATGTTGATGAGAAGAATATTCGCGATGAGCATGAAAGCCGTCATCAGAATCGGCGGCAGCCAGTAGCCGGCCACGCAGTTTTTTCCTGTAAAAGAAATATTGTTAACTCAGGATAAAAAGAAACGAGTTAACCATAAGCTTTATTCCAGCTTAAACGCCACAAAGAACCACAAAAAAATGTGTGTTCATTCCTAAAGGACGAAGGCCTTGCAATAAATTCTGACTTGTTCTTTCTCTTTTCTTTTTTTTCGCATTCGCTTAGAGCCAATTTTTTAAAGAAAAAGTTAACATGAAAACATTATTCAAAAAAATTTGTGAAGATATTGCCGCAGACAATTAAAACAAGAAAACAACTAGAAACCTTCGTCGTCGCAAGTGTCGATTTCTCCAGCGTACACTTCACCGTAGAGCATAAAGTACGGCTTGTAGAAAATATCTCTATAATTTCAGTTGTCTTTGAACAAACGGGAAAATTGAAAACCAGTTGAAACAAGTTCTTGGCAACGAGCCAAATCATGGGTTACCGAATGTGCAGCCACTTCCACTGCTCATGCGGGTAAGTGATGGCCTGGCGGGAGACGCCGAACGCCATGATCGTGACGAGCAGCAACACGATGATGTACGACATCGCAACCACCTTCGATAAGAATGATGGCATTCTTTGACTTTTGACATGTATTCACAAATGAACGGGTATTTCTCTCGAAATGAAGATTCACCATTTTTGCTGCCATCATAATGTACGGCCCTAGACGAGGATGCGTTGAAAGGTAGTCCAGTATCTGAAGAAGAAAAAAGCAATCAAAAAGTAATAGAAAAATGTAGTTGTGTGAAATGCTCATTCAAGTGCATAGAAGGTTCATTGGTTACTCACTCAATTTCCTGCCCCGCAAATAGTCTAATAAGTAAAGGAATAAATAAAAAATAAAAGAGAACCTTGACATGCCACAAAACGTTGCTGCAAGAGAGAAGCACTCGGCCGTACGAATGTCGATACTCTGGGAAACATCTGTAAAGCAGAAAAAGATCTAAACAAAATTTCAAATGACATTTTATTAATTGATTGGAAAAAAGCTAATAATTATAGCTTTTTTTCGGGAGGAAAACGATATCTTCTTCTTCGTTCTGAAGATTCCGAAAGGCAGACACACCGAAAAGCGAATCCGAGGAAGAAGAAGAAGAGCGCGAGTGTCGTGACGGAATTCCAGAAGCGAGGCAGAAAGACCGAGCACTTCTCGCGGAGGGTCGACTGATCCACGGACATGAACTAGAAAGGGTATATGTATTTATGGTCTTCAATAAATAATATTAAGTTATTACACGAAAACCAAATTTAAAACATTTTATTTCATTTTCAAATTCATTTGATAAACGGCAAAAAAACATGAAAATGCTTCTCTAGTGCCTTCCAACCTTGCGAAAGTGCTCGCAAGCGAAGACAATGGCGTAGAGTAGAAGAGACCATTCCAACAGGGTCGGTCTGAAAGAGAGAGAGCGAGAGAAAGGCAGTGAGAGAGGGCTTGGGAGAGAGAGATAGAGAGAGAAGGAGACAGTGAAAGAGATAACTGGAGAAATATGCTTAGGATGATCAAGAGGACGACAGAACATAATAAAAAATTTAAAGTGTAGTAATACATAGAATTAATAAGAAAGCAGCAGGAATATTGACTTAATGGAAAGCGGCTAACTTGCGCGGTGTCTCGATAAGCAGCACGTAGATTGAGGCAATGAGGAACAGATGGAAGGAGACGCACCAGGTCCTGTGCAAGGAAGACGTTCTCTTGGTGTTCTTTCTCACATTTTTTCTAACAATGTATGTATATATATATATATTGTTAGAAAAAAACAATATTTTGACTTATTAGGATATTGACAGATTTTACCGATTGGCTGACCGGCCACTCACCAAAACTTGCTAATTGGAGCCGAGTAAAAGGCTCGCATTCGCTCGAGCGGCGGCAGCGATCTTCCTCCCTGATGATGCATCATTATGGTTTAATTTAAAAGCTTTTTTCTGCAGATCTGTGCCTATGAGCTTGGTGCTCCTTGAAGTGAAAGTGAACTGAAGAGGCTTCAAGTATACGGAAATATGGACAATGAGAATTCGGATATACATATGTATGTAAATATTTATGTAGATCTCCATCTTATCGTTGCAATTTTTTATTTATTTTATGTTTTACATTATATTAACCTTGAGACCGCTGTCAGAGCTCGTGGACGATAGAGAATTGACATCGCTGCCCTCGAAGATGGTGACGCGCTTCCGCGTGTGATGACGCTGCTTTGACGTGTCGGCGGTGCCTTTGAAGTCGGCGGCGCCTTTGATGTCGACGACAGATCCTTTGACGTCATCGCCGATCAGAGTGGACTCGGCGAGCGAGTGTGAACGTGTCCGACGGAGCCCGCTACGCCAATGTGTAAACATCTCAAAAAGGCGTGAAATGAATGTAAAAATTCTTTAATGAGATTGAAGCAGCTCTTCGTCATATGTTTTGACGAATGAATGAGATGAGTTACAGCAGAAAGGATTCTAAATAAAAATTTCGAGAAAAATCGAGTAAATCAATAAAATTATGCAAAAATACATCTGTATTGAAAAAGGATGAAATAATTTCCCGAACATTTCGCAATCGCTCACTGAACGACTCCGGCTGTCGCTCCGACTGGCGACTTCTGTACTGGCGGCCGGAGGACTGAAATTGTGTTTAGAAATAAATGTTATCCTAGTAATTCAAAATATATATATAAAGAAAGAGTTGAATAATTTACTTTCTAGAAAAAGAAAAAAAAAATAAAAAAAAGTACTGCCCCACATCATCTTCGTCCTCAGAGGAGGTAGAGGATGAGGAAGAGGAGGAGGCGGAGTCTCTTCTTCTTCTCCCCTCGCCGAGTCTCTCGCGCATCCGCGGCGAGGGGTCGTCTGCCTTGAACGAGAGAAGAAGCGCCGCTGGCGGCACGAGCAGACAGCCGAGGACGCGCAGGTTTGACCCGCTGGAATTTTCGAATTCCCGCCAAAATCGCTTTAAAATTATTTAAAGGAGAAATGTTGACGATTTTTTCGGTCAATGAATAAATAATGAATGGAGGCCACAACCTGCGCACGCGTAGAGAGCCATGCCACAGCTCGGCCAGCAGCATTTGGCAGCTGCAATTCCGTTAAGAAATGAGCAGTCGCACGATTATTCTCATTCGAGGACATGGACAAGCGTCTTGGACATGTCCACGACATTGATTAATTTTACACAATACGTTGACGAAAAATGAGCTGGCGAACGAACCACTCGTGTGCGAGAAAAGACTTGTTGTTCGCGAGCACGGCGAGCGACATGCAGGTGTGGCCACCCCTATGGATTGTTGAGAGAAAGAGAGAGCATAGACAGACAGAGAGGACATAGGGCAGAGAAAGGATACCAATCAGGCTGCTCTGCCGTCAACAACCGCACCGTCTCAGCATCGTCTCGACGGTAGCACTCGTCGAGGAGTGCGACGGAGTCGGCGCGGAAGGCTCTTGAATCATTTTTCTCACTTTTTATTTTTAACTCGCACTATCCCCTCACTGTCTGTGACCTTCCCTTTCGCTCTCTTCACTACCTCTTCCTCTCTCTCTCTCTCTCTCTCTCTCTCTCTCTTTCTCTCTCTCTCTTTCTCTAGCGCTCTCTCTCTTCTCTCTCTTTCTCTCTCTCTCTCTCTCTCTCTCTCTCTCTCTCGCTCTCTCTCCTTACTCAGCATGAGCTCTGAGCTGCTTGGCCATCTCCAGTTCGATGTACTCTGCCTCTGCCAGTCTTGCAATTGACTTGTACAGTCGAATGGCCGATTGCGCCTTCGCCATTGCATCTTCCCCGTGCTGCCACATGCATCTGCAGAGGGGAGATAGTTATTCTCACTCGCTCTCATGCCCTCTCCCAACCTCTCTCTCTCTCTCTCTCACTCTCATTATGTCTTTTACTCTAGCGCCTCCTCCATTCGCACTACTGTCGTGAAAAAATAAATAAATAAAACTCACTCTAAAATTCCCCAAAGTCTAAATTCTCCTCGGAATCGTTGTTTTATTAAGACATCGCAAAGTTACCCACAGATCGAGAGAAAGAGAGAAGTGAACCTCGCCATGTCTGGTCTCCTTGTCAGAATGGCCCAGATCATGAGATCGTTGAAGGGATGAGTAAAGTCATGCTGTATCACTGAAGAAGAAGCAATCTGGCTTATGAGAACATAAATCGACGAGTTGTAAAGAAATGAAAGATTGCTTCGAGTTCGTTTTGCTCGGTAGATCAGTAGTCTCTTTCTCTCTGCTTTGCTAATTCTACAAGTTCAGAAAGAAGATAAAGACTCGCCATCCTCCGTCTCGCCGAATGCATTGATGCGGCGTTGCTTCTTAAGACAAAGGCTCTTTCAATCAAATGGGATCTTTATTTTAAATACTATTAAAATGTTTCTGCGAAATTTTTTGAAACCGAAGAAAAAATATTGAAATAACTTACATTTATCGCTTTCTTCTTCACGCTCCCTTGACTTGGTCGGCCCTGCAAACAGAGTCATGTTTTTGCTAACATACAATCTTCGATAACTCAAGAATATTCCATGTTCCCATTTTCCAAATGCCGCATTTCTAGCCTTTTTCGTAGCTTCAAAACTCCACGCACATATTTTCTGTTTGTATGTTTTGCTCGAAGAAATGACTAGAATGGCTTGCCTGCCCGCGCTCCTTGCTCTTCTGATACTTGCTCTTGAAGTGTCGGCTGGTGTACGAGGACTTGTAGTTGCCTCCCATCAGCTTCTGCAACAAAAGTACATAATTGCTGATGTTTGTATGTTGACAAGGAAAATATTATAATTTCACGTCACACCTCAATAATCTCGCCAATGTTCGGCAGCGCGAGGCGCTTCCGCTTTTCCGAGTCCGCGGCGAGGTAGCGAATGCTGTGAGACGTCTTCTCATCCTAGAAATCGGAATTAAATGGGTGGAAGGATAAGAACTTTCTTTTAAATACATACATTCATATATTTCTAGTGATTTTATGAATGAAATATAGTTCTTATCTTGATCATTTGGTTTAAAAAAAAACTTCTTTTTTTCAGAAAGTCGACAGTATATGAGATTAATGAAAAGTAAAAGAAAACCATGTTATAAAGGAGCTCGAGACGCCCAAACGTCAGGAACTTCTTCATCGAGACGCCTTTCTCGAGGAGGCACTCGACAAAGTCCACGCGATCCAGACGCAGCGCGTCCACCATCGCGCCGTAGAGTTCCTGACAAAGTGATGTCTTAGCATAGTGGTATTGATGCAAGATTACAGCCCGTCGTGAGTTGGTTCGGTTCTGATTGGTTTTGCTGTCTCCCTCTACCTGTGCTGATGACGTCGCCCTTCGCTCTCCTCGACTCGCGAAGCAAGTCCGCGCGACATCTACGCGATTCCACACGAGCGTCAGTGCCAGCTTTAGGCAATTATTTCTTGTAAATATTAAAATGACAAACACTTAAAAGTTACAGGTAAATGAAACTAAGAAACAGCTTTTTAAACCCCAACAGACCTGATCCGGTAGGCTGAGATTCTGACGTCGTAGAATGGAGGTGAGAATCGCGTGATCCACCTCCTCCTTTTGTTCTTCGCCATATCGGAAGATGGTCAGCTGAAGAACTTTCTCATGGTGTCTCGGGAAAGATCTATCTTCCCTGCATCATCTCCGCCACTCTGCCCTTCTCTCTCTCTCTGCTTCTGTCTCTCTCTTTCTCTTACCCAATCTCTCTCTTTCTCTCTCTCCGTTTCTCTCTCTCTTTGTCTCTCTGTCTCTCTTCTGACCAACTCGCTCCTCCTGGCGCACTCTACAATCTGCGCGAGTAGCTGTTGCGGAGTGCGTGGCGTGGCGGGGAAGACGGTGGCGACCAGCGAAAGGAGCTGCTCCCGCACCTCGCGAGGGAAGCGGCTGACAAATATCGCCTTTTTTGAGCTATCACAACGATTAATGTCAAAAGTTGCGATGGAAAAGAAGGCATTTCAGTATGCTTATGCTATTAGAAAGCTGCACTGCGGCATGTTATCTACAAATATTGGTAATAAAATGACGCGAACAAGAAAGAAAAGCATAAAAAGAGACAGAGAGAATGTCACGAACCCGTCGTCGTTGATGTATCTCGCAGCGAATGCGATGAGGTCAGAGGCGCGGCCACTTCCGTCGCAGACAATCACAGGAAAGCGCGGCTCACTGCCAACATTTACACAAGCTTATTTTGTTACGGTTTCATTTATTTATATCAGAAAATTTAAACTATGAATAAAAAAGCCGATCGTAATATAACTATTTAAAAAAGTAAAATATGCAAAAAGTGCTGGAAACCAACGTCGTCAGGTACTTGTGCACGGACGCGATGGTGTTCGTGCCGCCCTCCAAGACGGCCGCCACCACGGGAACGGTTCGTGTGCCGTGCGAGAGGGTGGTGCGCGCGAGATGCTCTTCTAGACTCATCCGAAGCTTCAGATCGGCACCGTATCTAAAGTGACAAGCCCATATAACATAAAAAATAATATAGCCTTGAAAAATTGCAGGCACACTAAATGTGAATAATTCGGTACAATTAATCTACGAATTGTCGTACTTATTGTGCAATAAGTTTTTTTTATGATAACAACTATCAGCTGTCATTAGGCCCGCTAACCTGCCACTCGTTCCGTTGTCTGCGAGAAGAAAATAGGAATGTCGATCATTGAGGAGCGCGAAGCCGTTGCGGGTGCCGAAGGAAGCTGAGTCATAGCTGACTTCCTGTACAAATATTACATTAAGTACTATTGAAAAAATCGCGTAATAAGGAAAGCTTAAATAGTTAGTTCAAAATTAAAAAAAACTTAAAATGATAAATAAAAATAGACTACCGTGTCCATGCCAATGAGTCGCTCCTTCCTTCGCAGATTGCCCCAGGGCGCCACTCCAATCGTCACGACTTTAGAGCGCATTCTGGAATTGTATAAACTACTCATTCTTTTTTGCTCTTGATTATTTTTTTTCCTCTCAACGTGTCATTTTTCTCACTCTCTCTCAACCTCGCCGAGATGCCAGCTTCGTCGAGTGCCTGCGCGACTTGCCGTACGACGCCCGAGTCGATGCCAGCCGTGATGATCCATGCGCCCGTGGTCTGCGCGGCCTTCAGCAGCCCCTCACGAAATTGGCGGCCGAGCTTTTCTTGCATCCTCAAAAAAGCCTCGGATATTTTCAAAACTATTCGAGCGAGAAAAAGAAACAAAATTAATTTTCAAACCAACTTACTCAAAGTTGCTCATCCCACCATGAACCGTGATGACCAAGCGCGGTGGCTCCAGTTTCCAGAGCTTGAAAGAAAGATAGTTCTGATGGCACGAATGCGATAAAGTGACTAGGCAACCTTCTCGAGAAGGTACATGATGTCGGCCGGATCAGAGTCGTACGCCAGCCGGATGTATTGAGCCTTGTGCGCATGCGCGCCTCCCTAAACAACGCCGAAACTAAACCGATCAGGAAAAAATCCCCGTCAGCGATCTTGGTGGAGAAAACTGAAGATTGATCGCCAAGATCAAAATGAATAATGTTGACTGGCCTGAAAGACGAGGGTGCCGAAGGCGTCGGTGGGAAAGGTGCGCGTGTGATGAGTGATGCTCCAGCGAAGATCGCCCTCTGTGCTGTCATCTGCAAACAAAATGATCTTCATTAAAAAGAAGAAAATGAAGAGAACCACCGTCGGCGCCTCCGCCAGGGTCCGGGCATCCGGCAACCGAGAAACGGGAGAGTGCGAGCTGTGAGTGAAGGCCCATCGGGCGGCCGCAGCCACATCTGTCAAGGGAGAGAGAGAGAAGGTAAGAATAAGGAGCATGCTGATGGTGAGGTATGAGAGAGAGGCAGAGAGAGGTGGAGAGCATAAATCGAAAGAGAGAGAGAGAAAGACAGACAGAGAGAGAGAGAGAGAGAGAAAGAGAGAGCATGGCAGCACAAACCTCTCAATGTTGCCTTCGACAGGAACATAGCGGACGCATTCGCGGCGTCGAAACGTGTTCTGTATCCAGGGCGTCGTTAGTTTCTCGGACTGAAAGGAGTGAGTGGTCAATGGAGTTGTGCTCCTTTATCTCCCTTTCTTATTCTTTCTCACTATCTCTCTCTGCTCTCTCTCTCTCTATTCTCTTTCTCTCTCTCTCTCTCTCTCTCTCTCTCTACTATTACTTCTTCTGTGTCTGTCCATCTCTCTTTCTTTCCCTGTCTCTTCATAACTTACCAGCTCTCGTGCAAAGAGATTGGGATTCTCAATGAGACGGGATGCATCGCCTCTTCTGCGCTTGCCTCCTCTGAATATTCATGGCTAGTTTATTTATTTTATTATTATTTTTTTTTAAACTTTTTTTTTATTCTTGGCGAGATTGAAAGAGGGATAAGTGGAGACAAGGAAGGGCACTACGAAGCATATGAAATACACGTGCTGATGGTAAGCGCATTCCATGAGATCAAGGATAGACCACGTCCAATTTTATCCGATTTTTTTTTCGCTTGTATACTCGCCTGAACCATAGGAGGTAACGGGGAAAGTATTTAATGAATTATAAAACAATTTTCTGTGCCAGAAAAAGCTGGAGATTATTCCTATTACATGAAGATATTTATTCCATTTCATAGTTATTCCACCATCACGAAAAAAAAGAGAGAAGTGTATGCACAATGAGAATGAAATTGGAATGGAGATAGAAAGCGGAAGAGAGAGAGACATAGAAAGAGAGAGAGAGAGGGATGAAAGAGAGAGAGAGAAAGAGAAAGAGAGAGAGAAAGAGAGAGAGAGAGAGATATAAAGAGGTAGAAAGAGAAAGCAGTAAAATGAAACCATTAATTGCACCTGACAACTTTGACCTCGGCCGTTCTCTTCCGCTTACAAGGCCGACTGCGATCACAAAATGCGTGAAACCGGTAATAATAACCAAGCAGGCTGATTCCCATATCGCTTGCCCTTATAAACTCTTTGCTTCCGCATGCCCTCTACAGCTCTCATTACTTAATGGTCTTTCGCCGCTGTCCTTTTACACCATTAATTTTATGAATAAAGACACTAGTCAATGAACGTTCGATATCTCACAATGCGAATTGTCAGTGAAATAAGAAAAGAAAGCCTGGAAGATTAATTCATTGGAGATAAAGACTGTTCTCTGACCTGTACGCTCTCCAGTCACTGCCATCGTCCGAGTGCACGGTGGAGACGTTGAGTGGCGGGCCGCAGACCGAGTTGCGTGGCGCGTTCATCGTGGATGACGCGAAGGACGCCGTGCGCACCCGATTCCCGCCGGGTTCTGGCCCACCGCCCTCCTCCTCGACCGGGCTGCCTAGCAAAGCGGCGGTCGGAGTGTCCATGCCATCAGCCGGAAAGATGCCAAGACGGACGCGCCCATCAGCGAACTCCCAACCGTGAGCATAGAAGGGGTGGCGAGAACTCTTACCAGGCCAGCACGTCGAAGAGGGCATTGGGAGATTAGCAGAGTAGGATGATTAGCAAGCACAGAATGAAGCATGCGCATTCAAGGGAGATAATCACTCACGAGGGGAAAGGAAGATGGAAAAAAGGGAGGAGGGTGGAGATGCTCAGTACGCCGAATAGTATATCATAAGTTCACTCAACAGTGGAACCGGGCGCTCTTCATCAAAGGCGCGATTTGAGGCATTGGATAAGTGAAATGACAAGCGGGAAGTCAGAAAGGCATGCATGCGATAAATGATGGAAATTGTGCACGCAACGGGAAAAAAATCTGACTATTTTGTGATAATTAAGTTTTGTAAAAAAAAAAAAGACTTGTTGAAAATAGTTTTTATTACTTAAAAAGAAAAAATATATAATTAAAAACTGCAAGGATTATACCGTAACCGGCCATTGCGGCGCCGGCACGTGCAATCGCTTCATCCGGGCTGCAGTAGACATCATCATCATTGTGGTTGTCCATTGGCACTTCCGTCTGCGCCTTGAGCGGCAACAATTAAAGTGCAAATAAATAAATACAATTAGAGCATCCTCAATCGTGCGCAAAAAGACGAAAAATAATGCGAATGAAATGAAAGGCCGAGCTTTTGCAAAAAATATCGATATTCATACCATTTCATGTGCACAGAATAATCAATTTTTTTTGCTAAAATGCTTTAAAAAAGTTTGAAGATAATATTGCAGGAAGAATTCGCTGAAGAACATGAGATGGAAGCGCAAACGGTTTTTGCGATTGCAAAAGTGGAACTTGGCGCTCTTTGGCGAGCCAAAGAAAATGGATGATTGATAATGCCATCAGCTATTTCATATAATATTTGACATATTATATTTGAATGGCAAATTAGACAGAAAAGTGTATTTCATTCATTTTCGGTAATTATATAACATTTCTAAACTCTAAATCTACAGTGAGCAGTGGCATGTCAGCGAAGAGAGGCTGGAAATTCAAACGAGCATAGGCAATAGTGATTTGCTGTGGACAGCAGTGACTTGTTGACCGACCGCAAGGAAGAGACAATAATAATTAGCCTTATCGCTTTTCAATTAGAGCAGAGCGTTCGATTTCGCTGGCGTGGCTGAGAACTCGATTGCGCCGAAAATATTCAACGACACACATTCTCAAAGACACTCACACACATACAAACATATGTACCCATACAATACATACATTCTAACTGGTCTTCTCTTACCTTCTTCTCAACTGTTCTCCATGACCTGGCCATTTCTCACTCTTACTTTTTGTCTCCCTCCCTATTGCTCTCTCTTCTTCCCTCTGTTTTCACTCTCTTCTACTTTCTCTTTATCATATCGCTCACACAACCAATCGAAGTGATTTGCTCCTCTCCCTCTCTCCTGTATTACTCACTTTTCCCCTCATAATTCCTCTTCTTCTGAACAGTTTGGCAAGATTATCTCTGACGACTTTCAGCAAGCCATTATTTGCACTTTTCACTATTTCTGCCGAATATCGGCCGGCCGAATTGGTTATGGAGTCCCTGCCATCTCATACTCGGGTGTTCTGATCAGAAGTTTATGAAAGTGTGCCAGAAAGAAAGAGAGAATGGAGAAACAGATAGAAAGAGAGAGACAGAGAGAAGGAGAAAAAGAGAGAGAGTGAGAAAGTTCTCAATCTCTCTCAATCAGCTATCTAGTTCAGTCTCGTGCATTGCAATCTCTAAACAGCAGCCTGTCACCGTTGCGTTCTTTCATACCGCTCATGCGCGCGTTTCAGTGCTGCTGACATTCGTTAAACAGGATGAATGGCTTATAAGCTACCGATCTCTCCCTCACACGGTGTCCACTTCTCTTTCTCTCCCTTTCACACGAGTCCTTCTTCCCTCTCGCCCTCTCTAATTACATTAAAAATATTCTCTCTGCATTATCCCTAAACATTTCCTCTTTTACCTTCACTCAATATCACCGATGGTATTGCAATTCTGCAGAATCACCTATTAAATATTCAAATTAATTCAGTTTTCACGAGTTTCCCGAAACTTGTCTGGCTGAATTTGCACTTTCCGCTCGTGATGTTTCGTACAATACGCCTCGATTCTTCCTCCTTCCTCTATTGGCCTTTCTCTCTCTCCCTTTCTACTATTTCAATCCAGTCATGCAAAGCACTTGTATATGTTTGCTTTATTCACGACTAAACCAGGTATGCTATGAAAAGAGTATAGGAATTAACGAACTACACTAATTTAAAGAAGTAACGACTTAAAATCTATAACCGTAAAAAACTTCAGCCGATAGGTTATGGTTACTACATAGTTCTTTTGGCACTTCTATGTGTCTCCGCTGAGTGCTTCTTAATGAGTAATGCGATGAGCTCTATGAATGGTTGCGGAGAGTAAAGACGGAAGAGATGGGCGTCACTGCCGCAGCCGAGTAGTGTGAGAAGGTGAAGGGGCCGCAGAGGAGACGGATCAACGAACGACGGAGCTGAGAGGAGAAAGAGAGAGAGAGAGAAGAGAGTGAGAGAAGAGAGAGAGAATAGAGAGAGAAAGAGAGAGAGAGAGAGAGAGAGAGAAAGAGAGTGAAAGAGAGAGAGAGAGAGAGAAGCAGAAGGCAGAGATAATAGCAAAAGAAAACCATTTTGTTGTATGTTTTACCTCGAAAGAAGGCGTATTCTTGTATTACCGGTTGCTTCAATGGCTGGCTGCCCTCCCCCTTACCCTAAACTAACCCTTGGCTGGAAGGCGAACATGGTGGCAGCAGTCGCGTACGCACTCATCGAACCAACCAGCATCGTGAAGAGCGAGCCGAGAATGACGTCATCGGTCAGGAAGGAAGCAAAGTGGAAGAGAAGAGAGGCCGCGAACTGCAGGGCGGCCACGACCGAGAACTGGCTCACCTGCAACGAGTAAAACCGATGGAAGTCACTAACAATAAGGAACAATTCGGAACAAAAACTCGATATATTCTGTAAGCTTTTTTTGTCAAAGGAAATATATGTAGTTTGTCAGCAAACAAATGTAAGGTTACAAAATAACATGCTAATTAAGCGTTTCGCACAATTCTTGAACAAATCATACTTTACTGATTGTGAGATTATGCCCGTCAAGAATATTGCTATGTATGTACATATGTAATGTTCTAACGGAAATGTGGGTTGTGCTACTGAGAAGCATACTAATTGTATCTCTAATGGTGCCCTTTGCACAGAAATGTTCTCTTAGAAAGGGCACCTCCGTTACCCTTATTAGGTGAGCAAAAGATGAGCTGGAGCACTTCTACACTGTCAAAGTTCAGATAATTGAACAAATACATATGTATGTATGTATGTACACATGAACTAGACATTTTCGTTGTAAGTAGAAGGAAAGGTTAAGTGTTATGAATAAAGAGAAATTAGCAAATTGTTTTGCGCACATCCGTTCGTACGAGCACAGTAGGAATCTCCTTCCTGACGAGAGGTAGCCAAAGGGCTCTAACTAAAGGAAATCATAGAGCACTCAATGGTATGTTACTTGAGAAAGATGAACGAAAGCTAACAATAAGGCTAAGCTTGCTAGTTGCATAGGGAGAGAGGGCCCCTGAATCCGTGCAGCCCGAGAGAATTCTTCTCACACTAACAAATGCCACGCCGCGAAGGCGACAACTCTCAGATGATGTCACCTCTCGTGAATGAACGAGAAGGCGCGCAAAGATAAATACATAAAGTACGAAGCACACGATCGGCAGCACGAGCCCCTTTTGCATCAGCCACGTGTACGAGGAACACTCTCTGCAAAGAAATATTACAATGTTATTTTCATTCTTTTTGTATTAAATGTATTTATATTGTTAATTATTGCTATACTGTATTTTCTTGCTACAAAAATTTCTTTTTCGCCGACTGACGAGCAGTCAAATGAGTAACGGAGTCGATAGGGATTGACGCGCTTGTAGCATCCGATAGCTGTTGAGTGAAGAGTGGTGAAGAGCGCGACCGCCCACGGAGAGAGCGTCGAAAGCCAGTGACAGACAGGCGGAATGCGCGCGTACAGCTCAAGAAAGCCATTAGGGCGATAATTCGTTTAAGTTAATGCCTCAGGGATTATAGTTTTAATCGCAACCTTTGGCCATAGTGTTACCAGAAGTCGGTCAATCGCGATGACGACAGTGGCTTGGGAATTTGCCTGTAGGTGTAATTAAAGGCGGTGAAGAAAAACAATTTAAGAATAATTATTAATAGTATTAATTGAAAATATTGCTTATATATAATATCATTAGTGAACTTTGCTATGAATATTTTCATACATTGTAAAAGGTTGTGTCCGGCGTAGAAACAGCGATGAGCATCGTGTCTGAGTAGTCAAATTCAAGCAGAGTGATTGGCAAGAAGACGAGGAGTTCTTCGATGTTGAACACTGAATAAATATCTATGTACACTTTGTAAAAACAGTTGCTAAATTAAAAGGTGAAAATGCACATTTTGTAAAATTGTGCTCTCTTTTTTTCGATAAATGTACAATCTTTTTACATATATTCCAGGCAGCACAGCTCTTCGCGAAAGAAACCAACGCATGCTGCTAATGGTGAGGCTGTAGATATGGCGGCGAATACGATGATCGTAGAGAGTCTGCATATGCAACACGTAGAGCAGCAGGCCATTCAGAGTAATTCCGATGGTCGAAGAAACGAGGACGGGCAGTCCGACCATCAGTCTAATCAGCTACTTTTATTATTTTCAGGGATCATTAATAAATAAGTAAATAGACAACTAAACTATACTTGAGACCAGTTATTTTAATAATTTCAGATTATTTGTAGAGCTAAAGAATAAAAAATGTATTAAATATCTTATTCATGCCTGTCGTTATGTGATGGACCATCAAAGCCTCCTCGTAAACAAGCTTCAAGGGGAGGCTCGGCAATAAATATGAATGTCGAAAATTGCAGTTTCATCTTCTGATGAAAATTTGTAGGTTAAGCAGATCGAGCAGACGACTAACCACCGTTGGAAAGTGAGAGCTCAATGAAAATATAAAATGTAGAAGTGTGAGGAGAAGAAGAAGGGCATCTATGCAAAAGAATATCTTCACTTTGGCTAACAAGGAGTGTAGCATCGGAGTAATGAGCACAATCATTCATTTGTCAAGAGAACAACACTCTCATAGACTTATTCACTTCAAGTATGCTGACAAATCGAATTAAAAGAAAACTCAGCTATATATTTAGATATAACCACTGTATATGTAAAATAATAATATAATGTCGAAATGCATGTGAATTACTGAAATCCAAAGTAGGAAATCGTGAAATGTCAAATAAGGCAAGTAGGCATTGCAAAGTTGCAAGAAATCACTGGTTTAGATACTAGAACGGACCTAAATCCTGACTTCCAGGATAGGTATTTATGTAGATATTACCGCAAATCTCAGTCTAAATGTCTTCCAGACGTTGTATATGTACATAGTCCATAGAAGCCTAATTTACTATCTACGGCCGTTAATGCGATAGCGAACCAATATTATCTGTCGCTCAGGAAGTCAAAATACCACATGCTTTCTTGGCATTCATTTTCAATTTTGGTGTTGTAAATTTAATTACACATCTACATGGCACAGTATCTGGCTATGAATTCCTTTAAAATCATAAAATCATTATTTTAAGAGAATGCTAGAATTTTCAAACGACATGTTCAGCGAACTTTGAATAGTTTTGCATGAGATTTGTAAGTGTTTTGCTTCAATAAATTAATTTTCCCCACTGAATGTAATGGGAAATGCTTTAACTTTGAAATTTATTGGACTGTTTTTCATGTTTTCCATAATTGCGATGTAATTGAATTGTATTCACATACATACATATGTATGTACACTGGTTTAGTTAAAGGACGAATTAGCCTAGTGCATAAATACGTTTGCAAATCTAATAGAAAACCAATACGATATTTGCAGTGTCAAGCAGTTATGAATACAGCGTTAACTGAGCACACCTGTTCGATTCAATTACAAGTAAGTTTCACTTTAAATGTAGAAATAGTGTCACGTTTGCTCTAGTATCGGCACAAGCTGATTCTTTTCTGCGAAATTTGAGCACAACTGCATTTGGCGACACAGAACCTCGTCGCTGCCTATCGATATTTCTACCTTCCTTTTTTTTTTAGAAGGCTCAGCAATGGATACCTTGTGATTGTTTAATTATTTACACGAACCTTAAAGGAGACCATTTGTGATGAACTCCTACCACGAAGTCCCTGACGAGTGGGTAAAAAGTACGGTGTAAACATATCATATGCATACGTTGCAAGCGCAGGAGTTTAATGGCCCCGTCGGCCACGGTGTTACGCTGCCAAGATTCTTTGAAAATGGCGGGAAGATAAAATATTCGCGAATTCAAAGTAGAAAATGCTGTTAATTTCCTCAGGGAAGTGGGACTTTTGTAACTTCGGGATAATTGCAATAGGAATTTTCTGGCTCAACCTAAACAAATAAAGAGAAAAAGCAAAACACTATTTATTCGCCTAACAATTAGACCGCCTTTTAGCAGAAAACAATCGTCTGAACAATATTGGGTGCTGTCTGAATGAAGTGTGAATGTATGTGTACATACATATGTATGTATGAATAGACTATGTACAAATGTATCAATTTATGTATTTTCATCATAATTCGACAGTGCTTCCGAATGAAGGAGACAAGTGCTTGGGCAGGTGAAATTTGAACCAAAAAAAAATGAAATTTTCTCTTTCAAATCGCCTGCTACCCGTAAGCCTGTGGTTCTCAGCGTAGGAGTCAACTTACGAAGGGAGCTTGTATTCCAATATCTGCTTCTTTGACTGAACGTTATCCTTATTTCTTGTTTCCCGATGAGTTATAATGTGCATAAATGTATCTGAACTTGTTGACTGGTCATTCGTTCGGCGATCATCCCTCGTATTCTTTCTTCGTTATCGTATTATTTCTTCGTTATTATCACTGGAAAAGGGCAAGAAAATTTTGCACTGATTTCTGTTCCAATCACCTTTTCGAAAAAAACCTTTCAGCTGCACAAATTCTATTAACCAATTTAGAAATCGTTCGAAAACCTACAAAAGCAAAATCTAATTAATTATAATTAGATGCCGACACTTTATTTCAAATACGATAACATTTTAGTAAATTTCTAGACTTGTTCGTACTAAAATGAACCACATCTGAATAATGAGCTTGTATGCGAGCTAACAAGACTAGCAGTACGTAATGCAGTATTTATGCAGATTATATATCCATGGTATGAAATGGATGCATTAACTATGCATTCTTTTGAGCTCATTTTTCTGCGTTTTGTTTTGGACGGAGCATTTGCACCTGAGGCCGTGCGATCACACGAAGCAAAGGCACTTTCCACATCTGCGCCAATCAGCCAAAAGCATGCATTCCCAGCCGGACGCCAGTGCACAGCAACAACACGAAAGACGAAGCGGCGACGACAACGTACGGCAGTATTCTATTATCTATTTATCGAACATTCAACTATAGTTTGTAATAACATTCAGATTTTTAATAAAATTCAGATGTGACAGCACTAATTGTAATATCATTTAGACAACTCCGCTTTTCTGTTTCACTCCAATACATTAATGTATCTTAATGCTGTTCTCTTGACCTTTCTATTGATAAATTTAAATTCTATAGCGCTGGTGAATAGTATTAGAATTAAAAAGCAATTCAATGGCTTTAGAAACCATTCCAAGAAACATTCATTCTTGCTTGAACGGCCGCTTTCAGTAATTTATGCGCAAGAATTTGTATGTGCAAGCAAATTTTTTTCAATCTTTTACAGCAGAAAATAGTAGGTAGGCGAGAGGCAAACCGAAAGTTAGCGGAGAAAACGTGCAGGATGAGGAATATCGAATGCAGAAAAAGTAGCTGGAACCAGCGTGATCGTAGGCTGACGGAAGAATGTAAGAAAGAAGGAGTATGTTGGTATTAATAGATATCGAAAAGATAAATGAATCACTTTTCCCTTAGTTCATCCCCTTCCATTTTGATTAGATAAATCAACATTAATTGTTATCGATTGATTCCCTTCCGATGGCAGGCAGAGGCCGTGCCAAGCACGAGCGTCCTTCGCGAGACGACACAAATGCATGTCGAGGGCTCAAGCAGCTTCTTCTGCTTCAGCTTCCGCTCCACCACGGCGAGTGCATCTTTCGCAGCATTCTCTCGCCCTCTTTCTCCTTCTCTTTCTCTCTATCTGTCTTTCCAAAGTGCTTCTTGTCTCGATTACCCTAGAGGATTGCAGCAACAAACGAAAAAGTTAAATTATTAATATTTGAGTTTTACCTTTGAAGCGCGTCTCGCAAATCTCGACGATTGAGTCGACATCCCTGACCGCGTCTCGCGCACGCAACGCGTCCATCGATGCCGCCCTCTCGCGCGAAGCCGCCGAACGCAAGCATCAGATGAAGATTCTGCTGCTCGGTCGGCCATTTCAACACATTTATTGTCACGAGCATTCTTGGAACATGTCAAAGTCGGCCCGTAACGAGGGAGAACGATTGTGGCCAATTTTCTGGTATCTTACTTCCCACTCTCTTAGTGCATAAAGTTTCCTTTTTTAAAATGAATATATTACCATTCAACTATATTCACCTCCTCGCTGCCCTCTATTCCTTTTGTTGTGTGGCTTTTTCTAAATTTCTTTTTGCCCCGACCCACCCCTCACGAAATCGCCCATCTCGTTCACAACGTCAAATGCCAGCCATCCTCCACCCACCCTTCCCACAAGTCCCCCACTTATAGCATGGCATTCATTTCAATATGTTGTCGCATCTTCTATACGATGTATGAATAAATGAATAAATAAATAGCGATCTTTCTTGACTTTCAGGAGGGCCCGAGTGCGGCAAGAGCACAATCTTCAAACAGATGAGGTCGGTATGTGCTGTGGCGCTTTCTGTCATTTCCTGTGACTATATACTGTAGTCACACTAAAAACGAATCTTTTAGAATACTTCACACGTCCGGCTTCTCTCCTTACGATCTCGTCAACTTCCGTTTCATTATCCACGCGAATGTCGTTCAAGCGACTGAGCAGCTGATTGAGGGAGCGAGGCTTCTTATGATTATACCGGATAAGGATACGGCAGTTAGACCCTTTCTCTCTCTTCCTCTCTCTCTTTCTCTCTCTCTCTCTATTCTCACTCTCTCTTTCTCTCTCTCTCTCTTTCTCTCTCTCTCTCTGTCTCTCTCTCTCTCTCTCTCTCTCTCTCTCTTTCGCTCTTTCTAGGCAGCAATCGACGAATTCGAACGGCGCGTCTCCTCTTCGCTGACTGCCGACGCCGACGCCCTTGCTGAGCTCGCGCCATTCATCACGCGCATCTACCGGTCTGAGGCCGCGGCGCGCACCCTCGCGAGGAGGAACGAGGTCGCCATGCTCGACTCGGCACAGTAGTTAGTGAGAGAGAGAGAGAGAGAGAGAGAGAGAGAGGAGAGGGACAGAAGAGGAACGAGTGGAGAGAGAGGAGGCTGTTCTAGATGAGGGAGAGATCGTAAATGAGAGGAGAGAGTACGAGAGAGTTAGAGAGAGAGAGAGAAGAGTGAGAGCAAAATAAAGGTGAGAGACTAAAAGAAACGAAAGAGAGTAAGAAAGAGGCAAAGATACTAAGAGAGGGGAGAGAGTAAGAGTGCGAGGCAGGAAAGGGAGAGTGCGAGTAAAATCAATTTTTTTAAAATTCATGGAAGAAAATATGAAAAACATTAATATCCTTTTAAAAAAGATAGCATTTATCGCCTTGAGCTTCCTCGAGAGCGTCGAGCGACTCGCGTCTCCCTCATTCATGCCCACCAATGATGACGTTCTCCGGGCACGCTCACCCACCACCGGCATCGCCGAGATGAGCTTTCCCTTCAGGGGAAGGACACTCAGGTTGAGAGAGGGAGAGAGAGAGCGAGTGTATGAGAGAGGAAAAAAGAGAGAGATAGAGAGAGAGAGAGAGAGAGAGGAAGATTGTAATAGCAGAATTACATGTCGGCATTCCCTCTCCCCCCTCCCCAATTCCATTGATCGCCAACTACTTTCCTACCATACTTAATGATTAACCGGACAGATGTAGGTTGCTGCCTCGCATGGCTTCTCCAGCCGTTCATTCTCTCGTTGAAATCATACTTCACAGGATCATTTCTGTAGTATGTATTTCACAACATGCATAACTGCGTGCCGATCCCAACCCGCGATGAACGGTGAACTGGGCGGGGCACGAGCGGGAAGCTGCCCTTCGGGGCTTGAGGACCGCGGCCGCCGGAAGGCAACTTTTGGTGGCTTGTGCCCCGCTCTTCTGAGCGGTTTTATTCTGAGTGTTGCGAAGGAGAGGGGAACTCTAACATTTGTGAAGGTATTGAAAAATTTTTATCATGATTATTGAATTTGAGGTATTTGAAACGTATGTACTTCGTCTGAAGCGGGAAGCTGCCCTTCGGGGCTTGAGGACCGCGGCCGCCGGAAGGCAACTTTTGGTGGCTTGTGCCCCGCTCTTCTGAGCGGTTTTATTCTGAGTGTTGCGAAGGAGAGGGGAACTCTAACATTTGTGAAGGTATTGAAAATTTTTTATCATGATTATTGAATTTGAGGTATTTGAAACGTATGTACTTCGTCTGAATTTCACGACATTGATGCAGTGTAATTCAACACTGGTACGCGATAGGCAATGGGAAGTGAATAAGAAAAAAATCACCATGACAAAATTTCCCTAAATGAATCGAAAGTACAAGAAGACACCATCAATGGTATATAAAACTCCATTTCTTTCATATTCCATATATTATCAATTCCTCTCTTTACTCAACTCAATGTTCTGGCTCACAATCAAGGCATGACATGCAGGGGTGGCCGGCCCCGGCCCCGGCCCCGGCCCCCGGGGCTGGGGCCGGGGCCGGGGCCGACCCTGGGGGCCGGGGCCGGAGCCGACCCTTAGGGCCGGGGCCGGGGCCGACCTCGGGGGCCGGGGCCGGGGCCGGGGCCTACCCTGGGGGCCGGGGGCCGTGGATAATTGAATTACGTTCACTCCCCAGTTGAACAACATGAGCTAATTTATGATGAAAAGTGCCCCGATTTATTTCGTATACGTTTCAGATGTACGAATTGTCTCACTTTTGGATGAATTTTTCCCCTACGCAGAAATTTTTTAGAAAAATTTTAAGATTTGGGGCCGGGGCCTCCTTCGGGGCCGACCCCGGGGGCCGGGGCCTACCCTAGGGGCCGGGGCCGGATATTTTCGGCCCCCGGCCACCCCTGATGACATGAACTAAAGAACCCCCGTCAAGTGTAGGATGCTGGTTTCATGTGTATGTGAAGAATGGATTCCTCAATTGCTCTGGCTCCTCTGCATTTGACCGAGAAAATCTTTCGCCTTTTACTAAATATTTCCGTGCAGAGGAGCAACTATGAGATTGCTCATTTTTTGGAACACCCTCGAACGAGCGGGGCAAATATAGAAATCTTCATTGGTTACTCGTCAGTTTCCTCTCAAGTGTTTAATCTCTAACTTCCGCTCACAATTACGCATCTAAAAATAAAACTGAAGGTGATTGTAAGGTTGTATGGTCCATTGGCTAATCTCCGACAGGAAGTGGAAACTTTTTCTTTTAGTCATTATTTTCAATTCACCGAACAGCTACCGCAGACTTCTTTCAAATACTTTAAACAAACTACATTATTTCATAGGCACCTTCAGCTTATTTTTAGATGCGTAATTGTGAGCGGCAATTTAGAGGTTAAAGACTTGAGAGGAAACGGACGAGCAACCAATCAAAATTTCTATATTTGCCCCGCTCTTTCGAGGGGGTTCCAAAAAATGAGCAACCTCATAGTTGCTCCTCTGCACGGAAATCTTTAGTAAAAGGCGAAAGATTTTCTCGGTCAAATGCAGAGGAGCCAGAGCTATTGCAAGAATACATTCTTCACATACACATGACACCAGCATCCTACACTTGATGGGGGTTCCTTAGTTCATGTCCCCGGGCCGGGCCCGTGGGGCAAGCGGGCCGGGCCGGGCCCTACCTTCAAAATCTCGGACCGGGCCCGCCAAATTAGCAACGGGTTCTTGTACTTTCGGTTCATTTATGGAAATTTTTTTTATGGAAAAAAATGGTGATTTTTTTCATATTCACTTCCCATTGCCTATCGCGTACCTGTGTTGAATTACACTGCATCAATGTCGTGAAATTTAGACGAAGTACATACGTTTCAAATACCTCAAATTCAATAATCATGATAAAAAATTTTCAATACCTTCACAAATGTAAGAATTCCCCTCTCCTTCGCAACACTCAGAATAAAACCTCTCAGAAGAGCGGGGCACAAGCCACCAAAAGTTGCCTTCCGGCGGCCGCGTTCCTCAAGCCCCTAAGGGCAGCTTCCCGCTCGTGCCCCGCCCAGTTCACCGTTAATCGCGGGTTGGGATCGGCACGCAGTTATGCATGTTGTGAAATACATACTACAGAAATGATCCTGTGAAGTATGATTTCAACGAGAGAATGAACGGCTGGAGAAGCCATGCGATGCAGCAACCTAGATCTGTCCGGTTATTTAAAGTGTATGGTGCGCAGAGTATTTGGCGCTCAATAGCGCCCAGGGAAAGAGAGTAGCTGTGTGTATGTATTCACATTCGTACTTGCGACTTCGGGCTCCTTTGTCTCATTCCCCCATTTTTGTGGGGCCAACTGTAAAGGGATATGTATGTATAAATTTATTGTACTGTGTCTCATAATAGGATCGAAATGGCTTGAAAGATCAACCAAGGAAAATAAAAAAAGGAATGTTCAAAAATGAGTAGCAACAAATGTTTTCGAAGAGATGATTTTACGCATTCCATATATTTACAGGATAAGAATGGGGATAAATTATGGGGCAGAGAAGGTCTCGAGAGATGGAAAAGAAAGAACATTAAATGAAATCAGTGAGATCTCTTATGAAGCGCCGCGGTGCCAGTGTAATTCTCCCACTATTCTTCGTCCTATCTTCCGCCCCCCCCCCTTCCATCGTAACGGCATCACTTCTGTCTCCTTTCCAGAATGATCGACGTTGGTGGGCAGCGAGCGGAGCGGCGCAAGTGGCTGCATTGCTTCGACGACGTCAACGGAGTTCTCTTCATCGTCGACGTCTCCGGTTATGACCAGTGGGTCGACCAAAATGAGTTAGTACTTTCCGATCCATAAAAGGGTCATTAATTAATTTAAATTAAATAAAATAAATTTTTGGTTGTCTGACAACCTGATGCATAGCAGAATGTCAACCTTTCTTCTGCAGACTCTCGCCACAGGAGGTCGCGAAGCAGGCGGAGACCTCAAAGAGCGGGGCAGTCACGGCTTCGACTCGTCTCCGCCACAGCATGGCCATCTTCGCGTCGGTGGCCGCGTCCCCCGCCTTCCAGACTCACACCGCCATCATTCTCTTCCTCAACAAAACGGACGTCTTTCGCGAGAAGATCACGAAAGTCCCGCTCACCGTCTGCTTCTCGCGCTATAAAGGTACCAGGTGGATAGACACACTGTCCTTTTGAGAACAGCAAATTCCAAATGTTTGCATATTGAAAAAACATTATTCACATTGTTTCGTTTTCCGCTTGCCCTCCTTCTTCATTTCCTTTCTTGAATGTTTTCTTACTATTATCAGTGTTTTTCATTTCTGCATACCTTCAAATTATTGAATAAATTTACAAAGACTGTTCCCCAGGCGCTCCCGGCTACGAGTCAGCGGCCAAGTATATTTCGGAGCGTTTTCGGATGCTGCTGCCGGCGAAGAAGGCGGCAGGGAAGGGGAGAGCAGACGAGGACGACGCCGTCTCCCAACTCTACGTGCACATGACGACGGCCACCGACACGGAGAGCGTCAGTGTGGTACGCCATTTAATCATACGGTAAATTGTTGCACATAAGACTTTCTTATAACGGCATAAAATAGTTACAGATTTATTTAAAATTGCAGACTCAATTGCGCATATCGTTCTCACTGTAAGCAATACTCGGGTGAAATTTGAAAAGAAAACTATGAATGAACATATTTCTTTATAAAGCATTTAATTTTATTATATGTATTCGCAATGGATTGTACACTAAAATATTTCACAGGTCTTCAACTCTTGCATTGACGTCGTCCTGCAGAACAACCTCATGACGCTTGGCGCTGAATAATCAGTTCTGTTGAATGATAATTATTTTTGTGAATAAACGATGAAGACTGTATGTACATAAATTGGGTAATAAATGAACGATAAACTCTAATAAGAAGCGAATTCACATTTGCTTCCATACATCATAGATTGGAATCTAAAGAGTTCTCTGGATATTTTTTTTCTCTTTCATATCAGGCAATTAATATTTCCTTGAATCGTCTGATTTTGCGCTGTTCTGACGGAAGTATTTTCTCGTAACCTTTCGATCCTCCATTAACGTTGAAAATAGTAATTATCCCACATAGTGTAAAGAAAGTACTCATAACCTTTTTCGAGCTTTTGAACGCATAGCCAGTGTGATATGACATTTATACAGTCTATTATACTAATGCAGAGCAGAGATGCGGAGAAAGAGAAAGAGTTGACGATTATTGATCATGAAGTCTTGAGGTCCCGAACATACATAAGTTCAGAGGAATGGATGCACATGCATAACTCCTTTCCCCACAATTTCTCAGTCCTGCTTCCACGTCGTAATATGGGGGTTACAATTGTATAATTACTTATATGGTACATACATATATACATATGCATATATCTTCATTGTATATGAAAAATTGAACACTTTTTTTTCAATTTGACGCGAACGTACTGCCGGAAGAAATACACTGAAGGCGGGCAAGTTCTTGTTGAGGCTCCCGCAGGCAAAAACAGATCCATCTACTCGGTAATTCCAAGGCCATTTGCTTAACCGTAAATTCCTCGCAAGGCTGCTGTTATCGTGAGAAAGCATATGCGGTTGATGGTGAAGAAATGAATCCGTTCGGCTAACATGGAATCACAAGATCTCGTTCCGAAGCTGCTTTTTTCCGCCACTAATTACCACCGCCTCTCTCTCTTTTCCACCTCGTCGCCATTTCGTCTAAGAAGCCGTTGATTTCAGAGAGAGAAAGGGAGAGAGAGATAGGAGAGATAGAAATGCGAATCTGACAATGCGAGAACACAGACACTTGCTAGACAGAGAACTCTCTCCCCTTGCAATCTCTCCATCTCTCTCTCCCCCCCCCCTCCCTCTCTCTCCACGATCCGAGTGTCGGTTCCCACGATGGTTTCCTTAATAAGCGAATGCACGTGTTTTGATCCAGTGCCATCATAATGGAATGAGTCGTAAATAGTCCTATTTTAATGGAAAATATATGTATGTAAGTCGACATGCGGCTGCTCCAACCTTTCTCACAGATCTTTCACCGAATGCGTTATCTACTCATTAGAAAAATGCTTAAAATAAAAGCATATGTATAGAGATTTTCAACATTTTCTTGCCCTACAACTATCCTTGATTTTTCCAAAGTCTCTCCAGTGATTACTGCTTGGAAGTGTTGACTGTCTGAGAGTGAGAGCAAGAAGAACGGAATGTCGTGGTGCGTCGCGGCTCACGCGACGCGGCCCCGCTGCGTCGGCGTCAGCGAGAGCGTCGAACGGGCAATCACATGGTGCATTCATCGTTCTGACTGGGCACTTCATTTTTTTTGCTTACGTTTTATTTTTAACATTTTTTTACAGAGCAAGTAAGTCACCTTATCAATACTTTTTTTGTACAGTTTGATAAATGAATCACTGAATCGACGAAAATGAATCTTGAAGTGATACGCCGATGCCCAGCTACTACAGGCTGACATCGGTGCCCTTCAGCGCCTTCAACGCTGCCGTCCTCTCGCTTCTCTTCGTCCCTGAGACTTCTCGCCATTCTCTCTCCGGCTACGACAAGTGTCTCATCTATCTTCAGGCACTAGATCGTGCTAATTTTTTTTTTCATTTTTACTCTTACCATTTGTTTTTAAGTAGAAGATGGATTTAGGCTTGTCCGATTATTGGTGAATATTTATGAGTATTTTATACTCGAATTTAAAAAAGAAGACAAATATTCTTTGCGATTTCTTCTCAGCTTGTGGACGCCGTCTTGGAGAGCATGGCCTTGATTGTTGTTCCTGAGGCGCAAATTGCTCTCTACACGTGCACGACGAAGCTGAGCGCGCTGCTGCCATCTCTTCATATCCGCATCGTGAGTGGAGCCGAGTTTACAATATGCCAAATTAAATTTTTTTTTTCTTTTTGTCAGCAACAAGCGAAGATCAGATGCCTCATGATTTACATACATAAATGAAAGTGGCAAAAAATTTAAGAATTTAATAACTCTTATACCCAAATATAAAATTCAAAATCTTCATCTGACAAGAGACTTGATCAGACGGGCTATCTATGTATTTGTATACCGCGTCGCTTGCTGCAGATGCTGCTCTGCGCACTGACAGCATTCGTCCTGCATGCTTACGGCTGCTGCGCCCTGCTCCGCCATCGAGCGGCGGCGCCTCCTGGCACTCTCCGCTGGCGCCGTCCGGAACGGCCACTCGCGGTACTCGCCGCTTTCCTCGCCTTCGATGTTGCCTACGTCGAGTTCGCGCTCAAAGCTGGCAAACTCACAATTGAGGCACTTTATTGCTTTCTTGTGCTAGTTATATTCTTCATTCACACTCTATCTCTCGCTTTCTCTCTCAAATCGCATAATCGCTCTCTTGCTCTCTTTATTTCGCTACAACTTTACGCTCTCTTTCTCCCTCGCCCATATAAGATTCTTTCTTTCTGTTTCATTAATTTATCAATTCTCTAATTTTTCTCTCTCTCACCCTATCCCTCTCTCTCTCTCTCTCTCTTCAGCAACTCCCGCCCGAATTTTCATGGCTGTCTTCTCGTCCCGATGTCGCCGTCTACAATTCGCGTTCGGGAAGTGGTGCTCTGCATTTCGTTGTCGGTAAAGCAGCCCAGACAGCAAAAATATATATATATACATATGTGCAGTACTGGCCAGAAGGTTATCACCTTTTTGTTTTTCTGGAATATCTCCTTTCAAACGTACTCAATCTACGTGATATTTTGAACATACTTTCTGCATGTACTAAGATACATTGATTGAAAATTTTTGAAAGAAGATATTCCAGAAAAGTAAAAAGGTGATAACCTTTTGGCATGTACTGTTTGTACATACGGCTACGTCCCCCATGAGAACATACTAAATGAATGTTCGAGAGTGTGGCTGTTCGAGAGTATGGCTATCTGTCTAGATTAATCAGCAAGTTCTTGTTTCATTTCTATATCGGAATAACATTCCTACCCATTAGTGTGAGCCCATCATAGAAGCTTAAAGGAGGTATCCGGGGAATAACTATCCTATGTTTTATTCTATGTGGATAAGTTCATCTTGGCGTAAAACATACATCCAGAAAGTTTGAGCGATTTTCTTCTATTATATTCCGAGCAATAATAATGCGAAAATTGGCGGGTGGAGAATTAGCTACGGTAGGTCATGGCCGCCCTCTTATTTCGCATACTCTCTCGACCAACGACAGGCAACTTTATGAGCGCGCGCATTCAAACTGTTTCTCTAGCGCTACGGTGTAATGATTCGCCGGATACTTCCTTTAATGTCCCTATGTCTTTTACTCTACCAATACCCATCTCTCAGCGGGTACCGTCTTCGTCGTGGTTTCCTTCTCAATCGTCTCCGTCGTCCTCCACACCATCTACACCCTGCAAGGTGCTCAGTTCTCACACGCGAGCTCTTCAGATGCGCGCAATCCGCTCGCTCCTCGAGCTGGTACGAACTCGGACGTAAAATGCGAACCCATTTTTATTTGCCGTAAAGTGGGGAAACTCTTGCAGATCGCCATTCCCAGTGGCTGCCTCTTGCTCTTCGTTCTTCCCTACCTCCTCGAAGGCTCATCAATCGTGCCAACACATGGTATTCAATTTTATTTCTAACTCAAACGATGCCTTGAGTTCTTCTGCAGTAAATCGCTCAAAGAAGATGCCTTTCTTTTCTCTGCAAGAGAAGAAGAAAGAAAGAAAGCATTTTCATGTTGTTATATCGAAATACCATTATCGATTGATTCTTTGAAAGGAATCGCCACGCTGATGTTTCCCTTCACGAATCTGCACGGCGTCACGAACTCGCTTCTGCTGTTGCGGATGCGGTGCACGCGTCTGAAGAAGATGTTCAAGACGCTTGTCAAGCCTGCCGCCACCGTCGACAAAAAGAGTGTCACTGTGACGGTCGCCGTTTATTGAATGCAACTCATTGCATGGGGAACATGGAATCATTGGCCTGCTTGAATTGTCGCAACGAGCAGACTGAAAAGTGTCATTGAAGACCTATTATGATACCATGTATTCATCCATTTCTCCCAGATCTCCACAATACTGACACACAACCCTCTCTACAAATTCGCGGCGTATTTGTCTGTTTTAGCATCAAAACATACAATATACCCTTTGATTCGTTATCTGTTTCTGAATTCTGTTCATCTTGTTTACGTCCGTTAGTAAATATGTACATACAAATGAAACATATAATATTCGATCATTACATATGTATGTATACATAGTATGTATTACATCTCCATTTCTGTTTCATCCCATCGAGATGAAGCGAAAAGTCTCCCACACAAGGACTCATGTGCTAAGTCAGTGCTCATTTCGAACATTTTCTGTGACTCTCAGCGCAAGCGCACTTTGCAGGTAGCTAGTTCCCTGACAATGGAGAGCTCCGAACACTGAAATACTGCTCTATGCAGGACAGCCAAGTTGAACCATTATATTGATGCATGTACTCGGTAGGTGATGCCGATTGCTATTGTCTTCAAAAATAGTGCAGCAGACATTATGAGGGTTTTCTGACCTGTTTTGGTCATAATCAGTTCGCGAAAACGTGTGCGGATAAAAACTTTGATTTTTCGTCAGAGAAGCGATAAGAAACATCTAGAATTAATACCGACTTTTCTTAGCAAAGTGTATAAACATCTGCAATTCTTACAGGTTGTACATAACTATGAAGAATGGTTTCGATGCTAAAAACAAAAGCAAAAGATGTGGCTTGCCTTATCGAGTTTCTCATGGCCTAACATTGTTGCTGTGAGAGGCAAAGTTAAGTAATAGAACAAAAAGACGGAGCCACTGACATTGTTGTTCAACATTATTTCCTCCGCCATGAGGACTCATGCATGTTTATATTTCCTTGTCTAAAACAGCTTTTGACCATTAAAAATATATACATTAGAGTTCAAAATCATAAATCTATAAATGAGACCTTCGATTCTGCTTCATTTGCCTTTCATAAAATCCTTGGTATGTAGGCGGTCCTGCTTTTACTGCAATTCCTTTCCCTTAATTTTTATAAATTTTATTGAGCGCTGCTGAAGCATGTAATAGGATTTCAACTTTCTTATTGGAAACCTTCCTTTTTTTAAAGTTTCGGTCGTTTTCTTTCCTAGTCTACTACAACACTTCTTTTTTATAATTTGTATGAAGAAAGTCGCAAACAATGTCACGCGATGGCTCGCTTTCTTAGTAGGAAACCATTGTATGCGTGTGAAAAGGAAATAAGGAGACGAAAGCATAATTGTGGAACTTTGTAAATGGCATCACCTAGAGCAGGCATAGAAATAAGACAAGCCTTCTACGGTGGCAAGTTGTAAAAATATTATTTTCGGTGATCCTCCATATTTAAATCTGTATTTTTAAAGTTTTTATTCGTAAATAATATTTTTTAGGTATTGGCTGCACGCTTTTTAAATGAAAAATTCCATTATTAACTGCATGTGATATTTTTATAGTGCATCTTAAAATCTCAGTCAAACGATTTTAAGCAAATCGAATCATCCTTTCTCATATGTACTCTTATAAATTCATCACCTCAGAGGATCATTTAGAGGACAGAGTTATAAGAACAATAAACCTAAGCAATAACATTTCAAGGCATTCATACTTATGTACATAAATATGTATATATTCACGTGTCTAATTTCTCTCATTGTTTAAAATTGCATAAAAAATAAAAATCGAATGTTAATCTTTCTTATGCCATTTTACGGCCGGCCATACTCGCGATGCTGGACGCCTCCTCGACATGCGTGGTTGTCTCGGCCGTGCAGCTGTCGCTTCCTCTCCTCATGCTGCCCTTCCTCGTCCTCTTCGCTGCCCTCCTCTGCCAGACACGCGCCATTCACGTGCACTGCAGGTCTTCATTTTTACTCTATTTCATTATTTCACCTAAATTTTTGTTGCTTACATGTACTTCTTTTTTTGTTGTATCGATGAGAAGACTATGAAGAAAACGTCTCGACAGCCACTTGTTGTTGCTCATTCGAGGAAAGACAAAGCAAAATAAATCAGCATGTTCACTATGTACGCATGTAAGTAGATGGAATGCTTTCTTGTATACAAATTTAAATTAAATTATTAATATATTTTTTTCGAATTCGTCACTAATTTAAATTATTAATACATTTTTTCGAATTAAAAGCGGAGTTGATTGAAGAATGCTACTTTTCGCTTGGCTCGTCTCTCATGTAATCATCGTCTCCGTACAATTCGCTCTGCAGCTTTTTCTGCGTCAGAATGGCGAGTGCCTACCAAAGGACTTTGCGGAGCCGGGCAATTTCTTTCTTGAGGATGCCAAATTATTTGTACAACTCATCCATCTCTCATATTGGTCCGCAGAGAGCATCGTTCGAGAATGTTTCTATTTTGCTCTTTACCTTTTTATAATAATTGTAATGCTCTATGAAAGCCCAACGAAGAGAATTAAAGAAGGCGGGGAATATATTCTTGGCTCGTATTTTAAATTCTCTAACTGCGAGAGATTGGAAATTAGCGAGCAAGGTCGGAAGTCCTGCTAAGATGGATTTGTTGATAGTACATACTTAATCAAATCAAGTTGCTTTAGATTTTAGCTAGATGGCGCCAAATTTATTCAAAGCGAATAAAAAATCTTTTACTTGCAGTTGGCATGCTAGCGTGGTACTTTCTCTTCACGGCAGCGTACGCTTTTTCGACGGGCAGCGCGTTGGCGCTGGTGGCTGAGCGATTCATCGTGAGCCGCCGCCTCGAACGATACGAAGTGACGCCCGCTTCCATTGGCGTTCTCTTGCTCGCTCTCGCATCCGCGGTTTCCTAATTGCACCTTATGTATTTTAGCGAAATAATTGAATCTCAAGTCTCGGGAATGTAGTGGAGCCCGGGATTAGGGCCGGCAGCCCACATTTCCAGGGCCCGAGGGCAGGCCGTGGCCAAGAAAAGTTTGGCCAATCCGTAGGCCTGGTTGGGCCAGAAAGTAAGAAATTTTGGGCAATTGAGAGTAAAACTGTAAATTTTGAATTTTCGGTATTATAAGAAATTGCTTTCTACTAACTAAATATATTATATGTACAGTACCGCCCAACATTTCTGTTACATATATTAATTCTATTAATTCTATTAATATAAATAATTTCAATTGATTTTCCAGCGCTCATGGCGCATTTCAACGTAGTTTTCTGTACAAACTGGACTAATTCGATGCAGATAAATACGTTGGAAACATTAGTTTCTCAAAGAAAGTAGACACTGACGAGAAAATTCATGTTTTAGTCCGAAATCCATTTGAAAGATGCAACGTAATTCCGCATTTTGTGCAGCGCGATTGCGCTGCATATTTCAAATAATTTCGGGCTAAAATATGAACTTTCTCGTCAGCGTCTACTTTGATTGAGAAACTAATGTTACCAACGTATTTATCTGCATCGAATTAGTCTAGTTTGTACAGAAAACTACGTTGAAATGCGCCATGAGCGCTGAAAAATCAATTGAAATTATTTATATTAATATAATTAATATATGTACCAGAAATGTTGGGCGATACGTACATCAAATCATTTGCATTTAGTGGAAAATTTGCTACAATATCGCTCCGAAACTTTTTTCCATTAATAAGTGAAATTTAAATTTGAGATTCGGAAAACGGGCCGGGTCCAAAATTGGAGGGTCCGAAAATCCTTTAAAAAAACAAAGTAATGCAGGTATCAGTGACCATCTCTGGCGGCTTCATGGTCATGCTCACGACCTTGGCGGTCGTGGAGCCAGAGCTGGAGTTGCCAGTTCGGTTGCCACTCGGCCTGTCCGCTCTCGGGCTTGCCATTATCAACGGCGCTGATATCGCCACGCTTGTTGTACGCAAATTTAAACTAACTATTGACCATTTGAGCTGTATGATCCTAGAGGATAGTAAAGAAATACTCAGAGAAACCATTCTCACAGTAAATATCTTTAGCTGAACATCGTGGGATACTTCTACAGTAAGCGACGTTATCGGAATCTGCACGGAAAAGCATCGCTCAATGCGCGATATCAGGCAAGAATTCTTGTAATAATAAAGCCGACTAAATCTAAACATTTTGCTGATACATATGTATGTACATATGTAGAGTACCACTCAACAACCGGTTTAATCTAGATAATTCTTTTTTTTGTTAATTTGATCAACATATTTTTTATTTACTCCTTCTCTGCTTGTTCATATAATGGCCCAAATGAATTAAGATGAGCGAAGTGGCCGAGTTGAACCGATGCACTCTCGTCGTGACAATTACGAGCTGCGCCATGAAGTTCATCGCACTGCTATCAGGTTTGCAAAATGCGGGAAAAAAAATTTGCACGCTCGAATCTGCGATTTTTCAATTTCCTTTGAAGGTTATGCAGACGTAGCGCGTCGGCTCGGAATTGATGTCGGCTACATTATACCGAAACATGCTATTATGACGCATTTCTTCAGTGTAAGTAAATAATTTTTCGGAAAATTGTTGAAGCAATATTTTTTTAATGAAATAATACATTTATAATAATTTTTTATCAGTGTCACACGTTGAATTGTGGGATGAGCGTATGCATCTTCATCTTCATGCATCGGTTTAGATTTGAAAATAAACTTAACCATACGTGTACATTATTGATGAATTTCCAGACCTATCAAAAACGCTAACCTGTATATTGCAAATTTTTAGAAGGATGCGCGTGCGATTGCGGCGTTGGGTGAACGCCGCTCTGAGTTGGCTGCGGATTCGGCGAATTATTCAGCATCCTCCAGCAGTAGCAGCAATCAAGGACGGCAGTTGCGAGGCCGAACTCTACTTTACGATGCTCAAAACGTTGTGGTCTTGAGAGAAAGGCGAATTGAATGGTTCGAAGCAATAAATCCATCGGACCAAAGCTGTCCGCGGTGTCCAAAATGTGCTCAAATAGTTGACATGTAATTTACAGAACTCAAGTAGCCATCTGAATAATTTCAATTATCCTCTGCGAATATATTAAAATGATTAATGATCTTAATATATTCGATCTTAATATACTCTAGACAAAGTAATAAATGACCGTTTTTATCCTCGTGAACCTTCTCCGCATATAAATGAATCAACGATACTAATAAGTCTGACAATATGCAGAAGTAACCATAAAAATTACGTAAACTTCTTTACACTTTGAAGAAAAAGATTCATGAAAACCTAAAATATACACTTTGATCGCACGCATGCATAAGCAACTTGCTTTACTTGGCATTTCATGGAGTGATTATAACATGCATACGGTATTATATGTTGGCATTTTCGTGCCATTTCCGATGTATCTTATAAAATATTTCGACCACGGAGATTACGACAGTCAAGTCCGTTTTCAAAAATGTGCAGTAATGAAAAAGTTTGCATTTACTACATTTGGAACCTGCCGCGGCATTAATCTTGCCGTTTGTCAACGACATGTCCAGGACAATCGGTCGTGACCGTTCATGGTCACAACCATGTCAAGGACACGTCAAGGACATGTCATGGACACCTGGACATATGCGCGTTAAAATACTATTTTGACATTTTCAGCTCTTTTTACTGTTATTCTATATTTATTTTACAAAAATAATCAAAATAAAAAAAGAGAAGCTAAAATGGTTCACTCTAACTCCACTTTTGAAAAAATGCAACTTTTTAAGTAGAATTGCACCAGACACTTATGCACTAATCAATTACAATTATGCATCATCTGCTTGAAACTATGTATCGAATCGGATTCCTTTCCATACCTCAACTCTGATTGTGAGATACGCCCAAGGTCCTTCCTGCAAGCCAGTTCCCTGTATCTTCTCATGCACAACCACATCTCGAGAAATTCTTAGATGTAACAACATTAATTGATGTGGCTTCATAACATGGCCATAAGAAAAACGGTGGGCAGAAAAACATAGCAGAGGAACGGGGGGCACTCCGTGCAACATTCGCGAGCACTGCTTGAATACGATGGCGCCGAGCAGTGGATGTGCGAGTTGGCGCCAGTCAGTAATTCTGCTACACCATTCGCGAGACGCATGTTCGCGAGGCAAGCTTCTCCCGTCTCTTCAGCTAAGCTCTTCAGCACAATGGTGGCGAATGGATCCAAAAACATGCCGAAATCAGTTTAGAAAAACAAAACAACATAAAATAAGTGCAGCATGTTAAAGAACGTGGGAGAATGTTCTTGCAACCATCCGAGAATTGTTGGCTCGTTTAAAATTTTCCCCCCAAATTGACTTCAAACAAAACTAAAAAAAGAGGTGCCATAAGTCATAAACTGTGTCGCATGCCATAATTTGTCCGGGACATAGGTAGTAACCGCGAGCGTGTCACTCTGTGTTCTCCGCGTTTATGCACTCCCTCGCTATGGTCATGACCACGTAAGGGACAAGCCCACAAAACTGTCCATGACCATCGAGATTTTTTTCTTTTTTGTCCAGGACACGTCCAGGACATGTCTTACATTAGACATGTCCTAGACCCCTGTGTATTAAGATAGGCAGAAGTGTGTCCAGGACATGTGTCCGTTTTATTTTGAAACGGTCATGACCGATTGTCCTTGACATGTCTTGGACAAACAGCAAGATTAATGCCGCGGCTGGACTTGGTCATATTTTTTGCTGAAAGAAGCATGGGCCAGCCGCCGGGGCTACAAACTACAAATTAGAATGAAATGTGTATGAAATTTTTACATAGTAAAAAATATGACAAATCATAGCTATTTTGAATACTAATTTTTTTGTAAACGAAGAAGCAACATATCGTCAGGCCATTCTAGACTATACACAAGTAACTCAAAGAAAATGGTAAAAACAACTGAAAAGACAAGGGAGAGAGAGAGCCAGTGCGACATAGAAAAAGAGGAGGAAGGACCAAATCGATGCGTTCTTCGAGAGACGCCCAATTTAATCGGGCATTTTGGAATTCCGAAGCTGCACTCTCAGGTTGTACAAACTATTAGACCCATTTCACTCAGGACCGAAATATCCTGATTATCTGTTGCTATCGAAGTATGCATATTTTGTACTTCATTGGGCATTTTCTGGCCATCTTGTCTACTAGACTTTGTGCGATTACAGTATACCTCTTTATCGTGGGCATGGAAGGGTGCAATTGGAGAGCGATTGAGAGACGGAGGGGAGGAAATGTAGACAGAAGAAAGGCGAGACGATAGGAGGCGCATCGAAGACTCTTCGCTATTTCTTGAAGACGTCGTCCTTGCCAACGGCAGCGAGCGTCTGGTAGTTCGGGTCGTTCGTGGCTATAAATAATGAAAATACTTAATAAATACATGATATAGCAGGGCGTAACAAGAGAGGAGAGAATCCACTGACCAGCGTTGTCGCCCTGGTTGGTGGGTGCCTGGGGCTTTCCGCCGCCGCCTCCTCCTCCCTTCTTGTCCTCCCCGAAGCAGTCTTTGTTGCCCACGGGCCGCGAGTGTCTGGTAGTTCGGGTCGTGGGTAGCTGAAGTTAATTGAATAGCATCAGAAACAATATTAAATATTTACTACTATGTTTGTATGCATCTCACCCTCTTAAAGTACCGGTAAAACTATTTTTTAAAACAGTAGAAATGATCGCGAGCTCCGCTCACCGAGAGAACACAAAAAGCGTACCGGCCATTCCACCGCCGGCTGGCTGGGCAGGTGCTCCACCTCCACCTCCCCCTGCGGCTCCGGCAGCCTTGTCAGCGCCAAAATCAGCGTTCTTAGGCACGGCCGCCAGCGTCTGGTAGTTCGGGTCGTGTGTTTCTGAAAAAAAAAGTTGAACTAGTATTCAATGAGGCAGTTTTAAAGCTTTGGAATTAGTTGACACAACATTTTGTGTATCCATTTTAAAATTGTAAGGTGAATTTTGTAGAATCGGAACCCCACAGGCCATTCCTCCGGCTGTCGGAGGTTTGATTGCATCACCAGGCGTCTTCGCTCCATCTGCAGGCGTCTTCACCGCGTCTGCAGGCGCCTTTCCTCCGCCTGCTGAAAAATACAAAGTGTTTAACTCTATTTATGATATGTAGCTTTCGTATTTCAGAAGAGAGAAAAGATGTCGAAAGGACTGAATCCGAGATATAGAAAATCAGATGTATAATGAACTAGTCGCAGGAATAAAGGAAAGATCAATCCTTTTGCGTTCGTCGGTGGTCGCCTTCTCCTCTGCTTTTATACTCATCCTCTGCTTTCTCGCACTCCTCTATCTCGCTCTCTCTATCTTAAATTGATTATTATAAACATAATTTTATAATTCTGGTTTTTCTTGAATAAAGCAGCAAACGGAATTCACGAGAGCATCTTTTGTAAGATTTGTTGTTTTTGCAATCGTGAAGATATTGAGAGAGAGAGAGAGAGAGAGATTGAGAGAGAGAGAGATTGAGAGAGAGAGAGAGATTGAGAGAGAGAGAGAGAGATTGAGAGAGAGAGAGATTGAGAGAGAGAGAGAGATTGAGAGAGAGAGAGATTGAGAGAGAGAGAGATTCCCTCTGGATCCGTCTGAATTGGCTGCACTTTTCCTCCTGGACCAAATAAAAAGCGAAGGAACTGCTGAAATCCATTCACTCTTCAGTCTCCTCATTGTGCTTTTGCAGTCAGCGCTTCCAGCCGGTCGACACATCAGATTCTCTTCTTCCCGTTAACTCCTCCCCACCCTCATAACGAAATATATTTTCCCAAAAAAAAGCTTTTTCCCCGTGACATTCCCCTTTTCTTTGAAATTTCAGATATATTTTCTGACTTAGAACAATTTAAATTAATTTGAAAGAACGAAAGAAGTTATTAACAATAAATACCTTTTGGCCGTTTCAGTGTCAACATGGCGAAATCGACACCTCAGAAGGCTGAAGGCAAGAAAGAAGAGAAACAGGAAGAGAAGAAGGAAGAAAAGAAGGAGGACAAGGGGGAGAAGAAAGAAGAAAAGGATGCCAAGAACTTGCCCAATAAGGCCGGCGAACCTGATTTCAAGGTTTTACAAGAATCAATAATTTATTTACATATTCGGTTGTCAAGTCAATAAATGAATAAACGTGTGATACCAGCTGCCGATGGATCCCGAAGGCCCGCTCGTCTTCAAGGGCAAGACGGGTGCCCCGGGCGGCATTTCCCTCGAGCGCACCCTCACGAACAACACCGACAAGAAGATCGCATTCAAGGTAATTGGACAACGAGCAATGACCAAAGATCAAAGATCACAAATTATCGGAATAGAAAGCCCCTAATTTTATTTACTTTTCCAAAAAAATTTAATTGAACAACCAAAGAGAAGACTTCATTAATCTAAGTAGAAATGTTTGCCCTTGTCCAGTACACATAAAGAATATTTTTTTTAAGCAAATTTTTTCACATGAATGCAGGTGAAAGTGACCGACAACGACATCTTCCGCGTCCGCCCGGGCCTTCGGGATCCATCGGCAGCTGGTATCAACCATCCCAGCTGGTGAAAAGGGAAGTTCGCTCTGCTAAGAACTGCGGACCTCGACGAGAAACTGGAGAAGAAGGCAGCGAAAGATGTACGGTGGCACTGGAATTCGGCTTTTTCTTCTTCTGACAGTATCTAATATAATAATTGTAAATTTGTCGTGAAAGATAATTCGATATCAATTTTAAGATCTGGAAGGAGGCCAAAGTGGCAGGAGTCGTCCGTTTCCGCTGCGTTTTCGAGATCGAAGAAGAGAAGGAGGGCGGCGACGGAAAGAAGGTGAGTTTAAACAGGAAACCTATTTTCTCTTCTAAATCATATTGTGAAAGATTTGGTATAAAAAAAATCTTTTAGAAATAATAATTAAAAAATATTCAGGATGACAAAGATGCGAAGAAGGAGGAAAAGAAAGAAGAGAAGAAAGAAGAGAAGAAAGAAGAGAAGAAAGAAGAGAAGAAAGAAGAGAAGAAAGAAGAGAAGAAGGAAGAGAAGAAGGAAGAGAAGAAGGAAGAAGGGAAGGAGGATAAGAAAGAGAAGGAGGAAAAGAAGGATGAAAAGGAGGAGGACAAGGCAGATGAGAAAAAGTAGAGTAGGCCACATCCCACCATACCCTGACTGATAAAAGAAGATAAATGTAGCCATTGGAGCATTCTGTCTCAAAAGGATTTTTTAATTTTGGAATGCCGATCTCTTTTTGAATGTTATTCCTGATCTAATGACAGAGATCTGACTTTCAATTTAAAAAAATGAGTCGGGTGCCAAGATGAGTCAACGAATAAAAAAACGTAGTGTAAAAACGTTATAACAGTAAACTCAGATAACCTAACAGACCGTGAAAGATTGTTTCATAGACCATAAGGAAAAATTCATGCACAAAGTTTCGTAATATATATGTGAAATCTTGTGATGGCTTTGACAATGTGCATGCTCATTAGAGTTCAATTACAATCCCATGAATGAGAACTCCGATCCTACTCTACTTCACTCGTCTCGTCAGAGTCCAATGTTGCCTAATTTTCTTTAAAGTAACCACCAGAAATTTCGGCGGTCATCAGAAAATTCATCAACCACCGAACATCTTACTTCTGCTTCCGTTCCATTTCCCTTAACGTTCATTAATTTTCTAGAACACTACTTCATTTGAAGTGAATGGATGAATTGAATTGATCTTTCCTAAGGGAAAAGTCCATTCTTCAAATATATAGTTTGAATTGTAAGAGATGTAGACATTTCGCGAGAGCTTTTCAGACATACTACAACTCTTCATGTTTTTTTTCTACTTCGTATGAAAAGACGGCGAAGTCACAAACAATGGGACGCGATGTCTTGCTTTCTTTATAGGAATCCATTTATGCGTGTGAAATGCATAACAAAACATAACAGTGAAAATATATAAATGTATGCTTCTATAGAGGACAACGAAATAAGACACGCCTCCTAATGGAAATAAATCAAATAGAAAAAGGTCCTTCGCAATCTCTTTCGCTGTTTTCATGCAGCGGGTTTGTGCTACGTGATTGGTTGATTTAATTTTTTTATTGGCTACACGCATCCAAATGATCTATTCCAGTATTAACTGTTATGCCATTTTAATAGAGTGCATGTGTACTGCGGTGTCCTAAATAAAAATTTCGTCCGTTTAGACAGTTTTAATAATAATAATTCCGGGCAATTAATGCACAGCAATGACAATCTTCCATTAAAAAAGATAATTCATAAACAAACTGACGCGCCTAAATTATTTCATATTCAATGGTCACACTTTTTGCCCGTGTCTCTGTAGATTTCAGATTATCTTGTTCTACATTGGGCAAAAAAGAGCGCATTCAAAATTGAATAAAAATTTCCCTCTAGCCTTTCAAACTCAAAATGAATCATTCTTTTTCACAAAGATATTCCTGTAGAAAACAATGGGATAAGATCAATAAGATTCCTATGCGACTACAACATTCCTACTTTTACATGATATGTTATGTGCAAATGTATTATGAAGGGAATCAACAAAACAGAAATGCTCCAGTTAAATTATCAATTGCTTATGATATTCTGCGCTTCCCGTAGTAATCATCATTAATGGAAATGTATGTATGTACATATATGACAAGCTGCATTTTAAATTTACAGTACATACATGTCCTACTTTGCATTGCCTTAATCTATTTTATTATTGGGCCAGAATGTTTCTCAACATGCGAACCCGTATCTCTTGTCCCTGATTATTTCAAATTCTGAAGGGAATTTAAAAATTTAAGGCCCGGCCATAGTTGCGATGCTGGACGCCTCCTCGACATGCGTGGTTGTCTCGGCCGTGCAGCTGTCGCTTCCTCTCCTCGTGCTGCCCTTCCTCGTCCTCTTCGCTGCCCTCCTCTGCCAGACACGCGCCATTCACGTGCACTGCAGGTCTTCATTTTTACTCTATTTGATCATTTTCACTTAAGTTTTGTTGATTTCATGCTTATCAAAACTTTTTTGGTATAAATTAATTTTTTTATCGATGAGAACGATATGAAGAAAACTATCAAGGTCTGCGGTCACTTGTTGTGGCGCGTGGCAAAGACAACGGAAAAAATAAAATCAGTATTTTCAAGTACAAGAACGAATTTTATTCTTGTAAATAAATAATAGTAAAAATTTTTCGAATTCGATCATAAAGAGATTGATTGAAGAATTCTACTTTTCGCTTGGCTCGTCTCTCACGTAATCGTCATCTCAGTGCAGTTCGGTCTGCAACTTTGGCTGCGTCAGAGTGGCGACTGCCTACCAAAGAACTTTGCGGAGCCCGGTAAATTCTTTCTTGAGAATTTCAGCTGCTTTGTACAATCATCCTCCACTCATTTTATCGTGTAGGAGGACCATGCTTTCCTTGCTTTCGGGAGATAAGAAGGAATCTCTTCTAGAAAAATCTCTCCTGTTCCCCCTGGAAATAGAGAAAAAGAGATTCCATGCATTTATTTGACTTTGGAAATGTCAATGATGCAAATTAGTACTATGTAATTTTATGCTAATTAATTCACTTTGGAACTAAAGGTATACTTCCCAAGAGTACCCTTAAGAGTCCGAATATTGGGACCCTGACAAGGAATAGAATGACCAAGGGGTTATAAGTAACTTTTATGTCTATAAGGTCTATCAATCAGCGGTGATTTGCATACATCTAACAAGTTAAACAATAAGCCAATGGTTGGAAAAGACAAAATGTTTGAATTTCTAGGGATCTATCTTGGGACCCGCAGGTCTCTTTTTCTTACGTGCAATAGCGCGAAATTCAAACGCTATTACAAATATTTCGCTTTCAGTTGGCATGCTAGCATGGTACTTTCTCTTCTCGGGAGGGTACGCTTTCTCGACGGGCAGCGAGTTGGCGCTGGTGGCTGAGCGATTCATCGCGAGCCGCCGCCTCGAACGATACGTCACGACTCCCGCTTCCATTGCCATTCTCTTGCTCGCTCTCGCCTCCGCGGTTAGTCATTCGTTCTGTTACTGGCAAACTAACAAAATCTATAGTGCCGATTAAATACAGCAGGATTAAAGGAAAATAATTTATTTGAGATTTCCTGAATTTTCTACCGTAATTTTTTAGGTATTAGTTATCGTCGCGGGAGGTTTCATGATGATGCTTACGACCGTGGCGGTCGTGAAGCCTGAGCTGGCGTTGCCAGTTCGGCTTCCACTTGACTTCTCCGTCCTTGGGCTCGCCATTATCAACGGCGCTGACATCGCCACGATTGTTGTAGGCAAATTCAAGTTAAATTTGAGATAGTGGATAATATGAAAATAGTTTGAGATCATGACATCATAAACGTCTTTAGCTGAATATCGTCGGATACTTCTACAGTAAGCGACGTTATCGGAACTTGCACGGAAAAGCATCGCTCAATGCGCGATATCAGGCAAGAATTCTTGTAATATTAAAGAGAGCTCCAAACATTTTATTAATTCGTGTGTATATATATTTTATTTACAAATACATACATATCTCGTCGCGATTACACAAAGACAGCATTTCTGATGCTTAAAGGAACCGCCCCTCTCCTAACGTTTTCACTTATCAAGAAAAAAAAACCATATGTGAGTTGTTGCCCGAATAGCTCCTTTAATAAAGTGAATCTAGATAATCATTTGTTATATGTACTTCTGTAAATTGTATTTAAATTTGTCTCTCGAATGACATGAATCACAAATGTGTTAAGATGAGCGAGGTGGCGCAGCTGAACCGATGCACCCTGGTCGTGACAATTACGAGCTGCGCCATGAAGTTCATCGCCCTTCTGGCAGGTTTGAAAAATACGACAACATTAAGAAAAAATGAATCGCGGGGCTTTTTTAAACATCCTAATGTACCTTTGAAGGTTACGCAGTGTTAGCACCTCTGCTCGGAATTGACGTCGGCTACGTTATACCATACTATTTTATTGAGATGCATTTCTTCAGTGTAAGTTAATACGCTCTATATGTATATATGCTGACAGTGTTATTTTACTGAAGGTTTTTTAAGACAATATTTATTTATTTTTAATAAAAATTATGCATTTATAATAATTTCTCGTCAGTGTCACACGATTAACTGCGGGATGAGCGTATGCCTCTTCATCTTCATGCATAGGTTTAGAGAGAAATAATCATAAACCATATGAATGGAATTAAATGAGATGAATACTCAGTTTTGGATTCGATTATAGCAGCAAATTAAAAGAAATCAAAATAAATGACTGCTCTTAATTTCATGTTAATTCTAGAAGAATGCGCGTTCGATTGCGGCGTTGGACGTTCGGCGTTCTCGGGCTTCGGCGGAATCTTCAGCAGACTGCTCCAATTTCAGCAGTCAACCGCGGCAGTTGCGAGGCCGAACTCTACTTTACGATGCTCATAACATCGTGGACTTGAGAGAATGGCGCATTAAATGGTTCCAACAATAAATCCATCCTGGCTGGAATATATTTTGAGCCACTTACCTTCACTATGTGATCACTTCAGGAATTCCATATTTTCACTTTTGAAAAGTATGTTTATCCGAGATATAGAAAATCAGATGTATAATGAACTAGTCGCAGGAATAAAGGAAAGATCAATCCTTTTGCGTTCGTCGGTGGTCGCCTTCTCCTCTGCTTTTATACTCATCCTCTGCTTTCTCACACTCCTCTATCTCGCTCTCTCTATCTTAAATTGATTATTATAAACATAATTTTATAATTCTGGTTTTTCTTGAATAAAGCAGCAAACGGAATTCACGAGAGCATCTTTTGTAAGATTTGTTGTTTTTGCAATCGTGAAGATATTGAGAGAGAGAGAGAGAGAGAGAGATTGAGAGAGAGAGAGATTGAGAGAGAGAGAGATTGAGAGAGAGAGAGAGATTGAGAGAGAGAGAGAGATTGAGAGAGAGAGAGATTGAGAGAGAGAGAGAGATTGAGAGAGAGAGAGATTGAGAGAGAGAGAGATTGAGAGAGAGAGAGATTGAGAGAGAGAGAGAGAGATTGAGAGAGAGAGAGATTGAGAGAGAGAGAGATTGAGAGAGAGAGAGATTGAGAGAGAGAGAGATTGAGAGAGAGAGATTGAGAGAGAGAGATTGAGAGAGAGAGAGATTGAGAGAGAGATATTGAGAGAGAGAGAGAGAGATTGAGAGAGAGAGATTGAGAGAGAGAGAGAGATTGAGAGAGAGAGAGATTGAGAGAGAGAGAGAGAGAGAGATTAAGAGAGAGAGAGATTGAGAGAGAGAGATTGAGAGAGAGAGAGAGATTGAGAGAGAGAGATTGAGAGAGAGAGAGAGAGATTGAGAGAAAGGAGAAGAGAGCGAAGGCAAACAAATTTGATGACAGGGTTTAGCGCGCATGCTCTGAAGGGAAAAAGATAGAGGGAGGCAGACAGAGAAGAAGTGGAATTGTGAAGAGGGCTTGGAGATATTAGAGAAGAGAGAGAGAGCAGAGAAAAAGAGATGGAGGGAGAATGAGAATGAGAGGATAAAGTAGACCCTGTACGGAAGGCGGTCAATTAGTTGACACCAGCTGTCATCACTCTCAGAAAGGCAACAATTGTAGTCTTTTATTGGATTAAGCAATGCGAAGTGGCCAGCAAGTATTATTTATTTGTGTCTTTTCCTCTTAGAATTTTCATATTTCTTCTATTTATTGCATTTGACAATTGCAAAAAAACAATGTCACAAAGTATGAGTTTTGTTATAAAAGCCTTTTCTTGTTTGGATTATTTTGTTATGGCCACACGTCAAGTTCGCATGCATACTATATGTATGTTATGGTAGCAAGAGAGATATATTTTCTTTTCCCTATATGAATGACGAGAGCAAAAGAGCTTGTATGTTTAGCGGAGAAAAATGTGGAGTTCGGACATAAGCGGAGACAGATGTTCAGTTCCCACAACCGAGTATTCTTTCCTCTTCTCTCTGACCCTCTCTCAGCGCTTTCCTTTGAGGAGTCTGATTAGAAGAAGTGAAGATCGAAACAGGAAACACGCGTTCCCACGAGTGCAACGCTCTGCTGCTCTTTCTCTCGGCATGTCTCTCTCTCCCTCTCTTCTTTCTTTCTCTCTCTCTCTCTTTCTCTCTCCCTCTCATTTCGCGACGGTATCTCTTACGCCCTGTTCAGCGCACGCTCCCGACGGCACTTGAGCTGTGAAAAGGCGGTTGCGTGGTGGTATCAGAGTGAGAGAGAGAGTGAGAAAGGACGAATAAAAGAGAGAGAAGGAGAGAGAGAAAAAGAGACAAAAGTGAGAGAGAGAGAGACAAAAGTGAGTGAGAGAGAGAGAGATTGTTGGTTGCAAGTAGCCTGGAGCACATACCGTCACACTCCTGTCTCTATCGCTCTCTCCCTCTTTCAATCTTTGTCTTTCGTAATGGTTTTGTCTCGTTCGCTATTTCATTCGCTTTGTCACTCCCTTTGTACCTCTCCGTCATTCCTTCTCCCTTTCTCTCCCTCTCTCTCTCTCTTTTCTCTCGCTCTACACCACTCTTGCATCGGCAGGGAAAAGACAGAGCGGCAGTAGCGGCTAATCTTAATCCCATTCGGCCCGTCAGTGAGACAGTCTCTGTCTCTCTTCTCCCTCTCATTCCACTCAACACCCCTTTTTTCGGTCAACAGTTAAAAAAAAGATATTTACGTTGAGAAAAATGTAAAAAAAAAAATCAAATTTGAGCTTGTCCGAAGTAGAAATCACGACTCGGTGGCTGTTCTTCTTCTCGTCTCTTCTCTTTTTATATGACACGAAGTAGCAAGAGTAGTTAGCATCGGAATTTGAGATGGTGGAGATGGCATTTTTACTGCAAGGGGAATGAATATTAGAAAGAATGGGAGAAAGGAATCTTACAATCAGATATTTGAAGTACATCGACTAGAGCTTACAACTGTAATACAAGTTGCAAAAAGATATTCATACAGTAAGTTCTTCCTTCGAAATCCGGCAATATCACCTAATCACCAATTGACATCGATGTCGCTCTCTATCTCTCTTTCTCTTCTCTCTTCTCTCTGCTATCTCTTTCCTCCCTCTCTCTCTCTTCTCTATCTCTCTCTCTCTCCCTCTCTCATGTCTACTCCCGAATCTTGATCCGCCCCACTCCTAGTTCGCTCTCTCTCCTCTCTCTTCACCCGACCAATGGGTGACTGGGGCGTGGCAGTCACTGACGTCGGTAGACAGAGCAGCAAGAGAGTGTGTGCAAATGCGAGAGACGCATAGAGCAGGCGCTCATCCTTCCTCCATTCCACAGTGGTGCTCTCTTACTCTCCATCACTCTCTCACTCTCTCTCGCTCTCACTCTATTTCTCTCTCTTTCTCACCCTCCATTTCTCTCTCTCCACCTTCTCCTCCTCTCTCTCCTGGCTCTCCAGAGCATTAGTTAGCGCCTGGTGCTTTAGAAGAGAGAGCCCCCGAATGCTTGGCGGCGTAACTGCGACGGCTTCAGCCGCAGCCGCTGCTTCTGCGACGCACGAAGAGCAACTGCCCGGATACACGCAGGTAAAGGAAGCGGAGAGCCGCACCCGAGATCCGTCGGGTTTCTCTCCCGCGCCATTGTCGGCCGGTCGGGTGTCGCAGCAGCCGAATAAGAATGCGGCACATGCAAATGACTGGCTGCTGCTCGGGTGGGCCCGGCCGGAGGAGGCCCCTAATGTTTATTCATTGCTTTCTCCATCCCCTTTCCTATTTCCTCCTCTCCCCCCCCCCTCCACAATCTCTCTCTCTTTCTCTCTCTCTCTCTCTCTCTCTTTCTCTCTCTCTCCTCTGCCACACCGCCACTGTCCGTTCGTGCAGCGCCAGAAGAACGAAGACGGCGCCGGGCCATGGCCGTCCATTCCTCTTCTTTTTCTTTTGTTTTTACTCATCATGGCCCAGCATCTCATTATCCCTCTCTCCCTTCTCTCTCTCTCTCTCTCTCTCTCTCTCTCTCTCTCTCCTTCTCTCAGCTTCACTCTGAATTTGACACCCTCTGCCGTCTTAGCCCGCCAAAGTCAATCCTCTTCCTCTCATTTCCTGCTTCTCCGACCCGATTCTGATTGTTAGCTTCTCTCGGTCTCTCTCAGAGTCAGTCCATTGGTGTTTTGCCTTCGAATGCATGCCGACCTTTTCCTTTAAAGCTACGGCAAAGCATTTCTAAAAGCTGCATGTACATATGTATCATTGAAATTTTAATAATCGTTCTTTAGTCAAAGGTTGTTAAAACTCGAAGCCTTAAGAGAGCGAAGTTGATAAGATAAGTCTGCCAGTTGTCCTCTCTGATGCCTTCCCATGTGCAGGTGATCAAGCCCACTTGCGAGGCTGCCTTCCACCACGACTGGACCACTCCGATCAGCTATGCTCCCTCGCATCAACACTTCCCCGTTAGCCAGCTAATCTATTCCATAAATTCACTTGGTTGTGGATGACAGTGACACAGAGCGATCTTTTCTTCCAAATCACCAGCAAAAAGCAAAGTTGTCAGCCGTTACAGCTATTTGTCGGATTTGCTGAAGAGAATGCATGTATGCAGAATAGTTTCTTACCATTTTGTATTCACTGCTATTGATAGTAAATAAATAAAAGAAAATTTAAAGAGAAAAAACAGCAAAAAGGTTGATATATATATATATATATGTCTATAGATGAATGCATTAAAGGAGCACGAAAAAACTGTAATCTATTCGAATTTTCCTCATCTTTGTTGTCGTGTACCTCAAAACACATGCCCTCTTGGCCTTTGGTCGGCAAAAAGGCACGCTTTCAAGATGTAATTATTGGCTCCTTTAACTAGCAACTCATTCCTGCCCATTGCCAGTTCTTCTTCTCTCAACATGACTGGCCGTACGGGGGAGGCATCTCTGCCGTGTCGGCGCCCGCCACGTCGGCCGCCCCCTCTGGCGGTCATATCATGACGTCATCCTCGAATGGCGGCATCCTTTCATCTTCTTCTCCCGGTGGCAACAGCGATCAGCTTCATCAGCAACAGCAGAGCCATCTCCAGCCTCCCTCTCATCCCTACCCGACACTTCCTCCTCATCTCCAGCAGCATCTGCAAGCGAGTCTGCATGTCGACTTGATGGTACAGGCTCAGTTTTATATTGACTGTTTCGGTTTATTATTTTTAGATTATCACTCATCAGTTTTGCTAAAATCGATAATGATAATGCTTGATTACGACAGATTTCATATTGTTTCGTTCCCTTTCCAGTCACAACAGCCATTGCCACCGCTTCCGCATGACTTCATATCGCATGAGCTCAAGGTTCGTTCATGGTTTTCTTTTCATCGTCACTCTCTTTATCTCGCTCTCTCTCTCTCTCTCTCTCGCATTTCACCGTTGTATTTTTTCGCTCTCGTTATCTCGCTCTTCCAGCGCCTTATCATATGTATGCAGGCTGAAATTCTACTTTTACATGATTATATCCACTGCAAGAACTCTTCTTCTCCTGATTTACTCGTCTTCTCTTCGCTCTCTCTCTCTCTCTCTCTCCCTCTTTCTACAGACTCTTTTGTTCAGCCATTCTCCTGTCATCATAGGAACAATGCCTCCTCAATCCCGCGTGGAATGGCATGGCCGGTCATGAAATTTCTCTGTCTATCTCTAATTCTCTTCTTCTCTCTCTTCCTCTTTCTCTCTTCCTCTTTCTC
>CALZFC010000277.1:507500-537500 GCA_945643635.1 Allodiplogaster sudhausi | reverse complement strand
ACAGAGAAATCTAGAGCGGGAGGAGGTATACAGAGAAAGAGAGAGGGAGAAAAAAGACCTAAGAAAGGAATCATAGACCGAAGGAGACTTATGATTCGTCGGACAAGGCGAATCTGTTCATTCCTAATATCATAGCCTATCACCACTGATTATTCCTTCGCCAGAATCATGAATGAATCCTTGCATCTTCTTGGCCTTCGTGACCAACACTCAGAAGACATTCCTCATCGCCTCTGGCACTACCCTCCTTCTGCTGCTCCTGCTCTTCCTCTTCCATTCAGCCCTGAAGGAAGTCTCTCCTCTCATCATCTTCCAATCCATCCCTACGGCCTCCTCAATCCATACATCCATCTCAGCGACCCTTCCTACTCCTCTTATCGTCGACTCAGTGATCTCGAAGAAGCTCTCTTTGTCTCGTCCCTCACTTGCATGGCAAGGGAATCAGAAGCCAATGACGTCATCTCCCCCCGGAAGACTCCTCCACAATCTGGCAAATCCTACCTGAATGTATGTGCTCACTCTACTCCAAGCTACAATTAGGGGGAACAGTTTGTTCCCAGTACACAGTTTAAGAATGTATATTGGAAGACTCCGCCTAGGAAAGGATTCTATTTTAACTTTGACCACCTATACAGCGTCATTGGCATACATAGTGTTTGCTCCTCACACTTACCGGGAGGCCTCTCTTAATCCATTGAAGAATCACCCTCGCTATCAGCTGCTGTTTTCTCTCTCACTCACAATTATTCTCATCTTCCTCTTTGCGTCTCTTTCTTCATTTCATTTAGTCATTCTTCTTCTTTTTAAAAAATAAAATAAACCTAAATAATTATAAGTATGTAAATCATAATTGTCTTCTCTCCAGCTCGATGGCCTCGAGCTGCGCCCGGATGTCATCCAGAGGCTGCCGTCTTCCTCTTCGGGCGCCCTCTCTGCCTCCGGCCTTCCCCCTGGCGGACTCGCATGGAACCCGTACGCACCTGGCGCCTTCCTGCCTCCGCCGCCTCCGCCAGCTCAGGCGCCCGCGCCCGCCCCATCTGGTGGCCAGGCTGGCGAAGAGAGCAACGGCGGCCAGGGTCAAGGAGGTGTCCTCCAGAGTTGCCATGAGTTCAAGGACTACAAGGTTCGACAGAATACAACGGATTTTCGAGTCATTCATGTTTATGGACTTCTTGTCTAAACTATCCTTCCCTCTCTCTCTCTCACCCTCTTTCTCTCTCTCTATCTCTCTATCTCTCTCCTTCAGTCTGATGACCTTGCTGGCCTGGCTCTTATGAACGACGACGGCGAAAACGCGTGCTCGGACGACCTCGAGAACTTTGCCAAACAGTTCAAACAGCGAAGGATCAAGCTGGGGTAAGCCGTCGCATATTCCTTTGTCTTCCTGCTGGGTCTCTCTCTCTCTTTCTCTCTCGCACTCTCTCACGCACACTGTATCACTCTTTATTTCCTTCTCTCTCTCTCTCTCTCTCTTTTCAGCTTCACCCAAGCGGATGTCGGCAACGCCCTCGGTGGCATCTACGGCTCTGTCTTCTCGCAGACGACGATCTGCCGCTTCGAGGCTCTTCAGCTCAGTTTCAAGGTTGGCACAAAACATCTCTACTTCTTTGTGTTGTCGTGATTCATGAAGGCTTCAAACCTATTCTCCATATTACCTCCCTCACGATAAATTATTCCCTATCTCTCTTTCTCTCTCTCTCTCTTCTCTCTCTCTCTCCCTCTTCTCTCTCTCTCTTCTCTCTCTCTCTTCTCTGTCTCTCTTCTCTCTCGCAGAACATGTGCAAGCTGAAGCCGCTGCTCTTCCAATGGCTGGAGCAGGCCGACTCCTCGGCCGCTTCTCCATCTTCCGCACTCGAGAAGCTCGTCGGCCAAGGCGGCAGGAAGAGGAAGAAGAGGACGAGCATCGATGTTAGTCATTTTCCTTTCTTTCTCTCTTACTCTCTCTCTCTTTCTCGTACTCTCTCTCTCTCTCGATCTCTTACCCTCTCTATGCGTTTTCTCCCTTTTCTCTCTCTGGCTCTCCTGTTCAGCACACTCTCTCGGAAGTCTTGTTGGCAATAGATAAAAAAAATAGTTAAAAATATTCTTTTACTTTTATTTTCCAGACGAACATCAAGACGCGCCTCGAGCATCACTTCCACAAGAATCCAAAGCCAAACGCGCAAGAAATCACCGCCGTCGCTAATGAGCTCTCGCTTGAGAAGGAGGTAGGCCATTCTTCTTCGTCTTTTTTTCTCTGATTCTCTCTCTCTCTATCTCTGTTCATCTCTTTCTCTCTCTCTCTCTCTCTTTCACTCTTCTCTGCATCTCCTTCTCTCATCCTAACGTTTTCTCCGCGCCTTTTTCTGTCCCGAGTTGTGTGAATTCTTTCCAGCAAGTGGTAGAAACTTGCTGAAAAGAATTCATACAACCCCTTGCAAGATGAACATGGATTCTTGATCTCGCGTTGCTCCCTTTCGCAGTCTTTCCATTTGTTTATTGTGCAATTCGCCGGCTCGCTACATATTTTTCATGCCATGCATAGCCTTGAGGAAGCTCTCTTGATGTTTACAACCATCTACAGTATCCCCCTGCTCCTCCTCCACAAGAGAAAGAGTGTGAGGCGGGTGTGTCTATGTCATCTTGTCATAATCGCCTTACTTGTGATCACCATCTCTCTCTCTCTCTCTCATCTCTCTCTCTCTCTTCTATGTATTTCTCTCCCCTCTTTGCGGCAACGAAGATGCAAATGAGTTCAATGTATCTGCGACCACAACCAACGGGCGCTACTAGAACGAGTACTAAATACGTCATCATCCTTCTCTTTCTCGCGCTCCCAATGAGTTCTCTCTCATTCTCCCACTCTCTCTCTCATTCTGTCTTTTTCCCCTACTCTTTTCTCTCACTTTCGGTCCCATTTTCTCTCTCCCTCCCTCTCTCATTCTCCCTTTCTCCAACTCTTTCTCCCTCTCTCTATCTCTCATTCTCCCACTCTCTCTCTCTCTTCCCCAGGTAGTCCGTGTGTGGTTCTGCAACCGCCGTCAGAAGGAGAAGCGCATGACTGGCCAGTACCCTGCCGACCTGATGGTGGCCAACCCGTACGATGGTGGTCCTCCTCTCTTCTACTCCTCCTCCACCGGTCTCCCCATCAACTGTGCCGTTGCTGCTGCCGCTGCCGCCGCTGCAGCCGAGCAGCAACATCTCAACAACTGCGGACAATAACCTTTTAATTTTTTTTTTAATTTCCCCCGCTTTCTGAAAGTTTATTTGATATAAACATGCATAATTACATACATAAGCAGGGCGTATCGTCTACATCCCACTTTCTCTAATTTTCTCTCTTTCTCTCCCTCCATCCTTCTATTTATATCTCATACTTTCTTCCTTGCCCTTATCAGTGTCCCTCTTTCTCCCTACTTCTTCCTTTCTCATTCTGTCTCTCTTTCCCGCTCCAAATTACTCTCCCTCTCTCTCTCTCTCTCTCTCTCTCCTCTTTCTCCCTCTCTTCTCGTCAACTGACATCCCGGGTGAGATTTCCGTTAATTTTTCTTTGCTCTTGAAATACATAGCTCTTTCTCTCTTTCTCACTATCGACTGATAATGAGTGGAACGCCTCACAAGTAATATGATTAACAATAATACTGATTAATGCTAATTATTTAAATGAAAATCTACAAATATATTGTTATATAAATAATATATTCATGTTCTCCCGGTCTGCACGGGTCAAGGGATTCCTACACTTTGGCTTTACTAGGATCTTTTTCTTATGTTCTTTTCCTTCTCAATCACAGAGCTCCCGATGTTCAAAATATTCTTTTATTTTCTGTCCGTGTTAACTTCATAATAGGCCGAAGTTAACAACAGATACGTACTGTTTCGGAGGTCATTTCCTATGAAGTTACAGCTTGAAGGATACTGTAGATAGCACTTGTTTGTACTGTATTTCAAGACATTAGAAGCACATTCCTTCTATGATAATTCCTTCGATATTTGTGCCCTTCCGCTGTCCTGACCAAAGCGTTGTTTCGTCTGCCAGAAATAAATGGACTCATTCTGATCTCAAGTGTAACAACAAAGAGAAGAAGCACCAAATGGCAGTCATAACGGCTAACTCACTTCTTCCATTTGAACTGAAAAGGGAAGGAAGCGGCCAAATAGGGGATGGGAGAATTTCAGAGAGATGAGGAGACGGATAAACAGAATGTGAGAGAGGGGAGAAAGAGACAGACAGAGAGAGAGAGAGAGAGAGAGAGAGAGAGAGAGGAAGATGGAATAGAGTAGTTGAACGAAGAGAAAGAGAAGGCGTTGCTGATTCCCCCCACACCTCTATCCCTTCTTTCTCTCACACACATTCTATTTCACTTCTATGTCTCTCTATCTCACTCCTCTCCTTCTTCACCCTCATTCGCCCTATCTCTCTTTCTCTCTCCTTCTCTATACCCTTCTCTTTCTCTTTTTCTTTCCCACTCTATCTTTCACTCTCTCTCTCACTCTCTCTCTATCTCTCTCTCTCTCTCTCTCTCTCTCTCCCTCGCTCGTGCCCCATTCCTTGTAAAGCCCGTTAGAGGCGCTGCCCCTGTGCCACAATGACATTAGCATTTTTGATGCGCTAGCGATGGGCAACAGGCATTCAGAGGAAGGGGCGCACTGTGGCAGAAAGAGAGAGAGAGAGAGAGAGAGAGAGAGAGAGAGAGAGAGAGAAAGAGAAAGAGCTCGAGAGAGAGAGAGAGAGAAAGAGAGAGAGAAGGAGCGAGAGAGAAAGAGAGAGCGAGCGAGAGGGCGAGAGAGTCTGAGTTAGAGAGAGAGACTGAAAGAAGAGAGAAAGAGACAGTGAGAGGGGAGGAGGGATAAGGAGACCGTAGCGAGAGGGGGAGGAGAAGGTGTTTGAGAAAGAAATTGAGCAGGGTGGTGCCGAAATGAAGTGATGTGCCTGCAAAAGAGAGCAAGAGAGAAAGGGAGAGGAAAATAGGAGACAGGAGATATACAGAAAGAGGGAGAGAGGGAGAGAGGGAGTTAGAGAGAGATGGGGGAAGGTGTGTACGACACCCCAACGTGACACGAGCCACTCTATCCCTCTTCCAAATAGAGACGTGAAGTGAACTAGGGTTCCGCTGACTATTGAAGGGTGTATAAAGGACCCTAAATCTAAAGCCGAGCACAAAAGTGGAACATGCTAGACATTAAGAATGGGCTCTCGGATCTATTGCAGCGGTCACCTAGTATGTATTTTTGTCTAAGTAGGGTGTTGCATTTTGCAGACGAAGGTTTTCCATGCTCCCCAAGGGGTTCTCTAATTGCCTTCGGTTCTCCTCTCTCTCTCTCTCTTCCCAATTTCGCACGCCTCTCAATTTGCTTCAAAACTGGCGACAATGATGTCAAGTCGAATATCGTAATTATGCAAGTAATAAGAACGAGGGGCGGCGAATTGACAGGCTGCGCAAATTGGACACATTATATGGAGCGAAAACGTTGCATACTCGGTGAGTTTTGGAATTGTTAGTTTTATCATTGGTGTTTTTCCAAGACAGTGATTGTTTTTCACATCTGATGAACATGTTGTTTTCATGGTAAGAAAAGATAGGCTCACGAAATGGCGGCCGATGTTCCCATTGATCTCATTCTTACCACAGTATCTCCGCTCACTCTCTCTCCCTCTTTCTCTCTCTCTCTCCCTCTTCCTCTCTCTCTCGTCTCCATCAACTCCTCCCCTCTCTTTCACTGTCACATCTGCGCATGTCTCCTTCTTCTCTTCCTCATCCTCCCTCTCTCCCCTTCTCATTATCTCTCTCCCTCTCCAGCCACCTGCAGTGGAATCTCGCCCTCTTCACGTCCCGCCATGATCCGTCCACTCGACCGGCCAGCATTGTCTTTCAATCTTCAGCCTTTTTACCATCTCTTTCTTTGTCCCTCTACTCTCTCTCGCTCTCTCTCTCCCTCTTCCACCCTCATCTCTCACTCTCTCCATATGATCCTTTCACTGATTCAGCTGCCCGCTCTCATCTCGCCTTTCAATCAAAGTCGCTACCATCGGCCACAGCAGTGTCAAAAGCTGTCAAGGCTCTTGTATGGCGACGGGAACAAGGGTAAAGAGAGAGAGAGAGAGAGAGAGAGAGAGAGAGAATGGAAGAGAGAGATAAAACGAGAAAGTGAGAGAGCGAGAGAATGATACGTCTAGGAGAGACACGGTATGCCAGCTTGATCTTTATGGTATAAATGGATCTTGAGTAATAACTCTGATATGAAAACGATAGTTGTTATTTACTCGATGTAGTAATCCACGCGAGTATTCTACAGAGAGTTTATTGAAGTCCAATGCATAAGTAATATTGGTGTTCAGAAATAAACAATGGAAAAACTTCCGTTCAGAAAGGAGAAAAAAGAACGGCAACAGAACATTGAGATGCTACTTGTTAAAAACTCCAACAAAACAACCTCATTCACTGTATCGCACTGAGACCTCATCACTTTAACCATATCGGTTAGGAAAATATGAGAAACGCGTTTGTGGCGATAGACATAATACAAGAAAAAATATTTACGGAAATTTGAATTTCGTCTCGGCGGGAAATGAAAATTCAATTGTTGCCATTGCCGTTCTCATAAGCCACGGGCTCTGCACTGAGAGTGGCAGCCGCGCGACGCTCTGCCTGGTCGATCTGCCACTGGATGTTCTGAAAGAATCACAGACCTTGTATTTATTATATTTAAGTTAGAACATAAACTCTAAAACGCAATTTTATTTACTACTTTAAATGTCACGTACCAAATTGCCTGTTGTTTAGCTGAGACACTATAATTAGTGCGATTGTCGGGGGTTCTTTTTTTAAAGAACCCCGGCGACAATCGCACTAATTATAGTGTTTCAGGCTGTTATCTCATTTTTAGTGTGCATGTTATCTATGCTCACATTTTTAGTGTGCTTCATCTCATACCGTACCTTGAGCTTGTCGTACTGCTTCTGCAGCTCTCGCTCCCTCTCCTCCTGCTGGCGCACCTCCTCCATCAGTTTGGTCACTCGTTTCGTGATGGCCTGCGATTCGTGCTCGGCCAGGCGTCTAAAGAAAACAAAAATTCTCCCCGTCTTCATTTCTCTCTCTCAATTTAAACATTCCCAAAAATTAATCAACAGTAAATCTACCAATTTTCATTCTGTTCTTATGTTAGAGATTGTGCAAAATGTCATGGTATGGGGATACTTATCGTCAGAGCCAGCAAGACCCCTCTTATATTTTTGCCAAAAAAGTGAAAACCACCGGACAAAAATTCTAATGTGTCAAAGAAGTGAATTTAAAACGAAACAAATCCTGACTTGAAAGTAATCTCTTCAATCTGCGCCAGTTCAAGCTCCGCGCGAACTTCCGCCACCTTTGCAGTCAGATTCGTTGCTATGGTCTGAAATTATGAATATAAATGAGTAGCTTTATTTACAACAAAAAAAATCACAGGAAAACATGTCCATCTGAAATTTTAATTCTTCTGTCTCCAACAAGTCTTCTTAAAACTCTCAGAAAGAAAAGAAAAATTAAATAAGATAAAAAAATGCATAATATTCGCCTGATTGTACCTGATAGCCACCCAGCTTGACCTTGAGCTTCTTCTCCTGCTTAGCGAGCTTCTTTGCACGAGAATTCATCCATTCTCGGTGCAGCTAAAAAAAGCTTTTCATAGCTTTTCACACATCTTCTATAAGCCTTTCATAATAGAAATTTTTACTAATATTCAGCAATCATTATTTCCCAACTCATATCCAATAAAATAAAAATGAGTCCACTACCCGCTTTAATCCTTCTGAAATTCGATTGCTTACAATCTCCAATTTCATTGTTCCCTTTAAATAGCTGGTTTACAGGGTGAATTAAGAAGAAAGGATTTTGCAGTGTGTAGATGCTCTCACGAGATTCGTTCACTTTTAGAGAAAGGGGGGAAAAAGAACAGTTCAACCCGAAACCAACATGGTTTAGGAATGAAGTGGCAAGAGACAGATGAACATATATGAAGTGAGCAGGTAAATAGACTCATGAGGAGGGAGGAGGGAGAGAGAAAGGCAGAGACATTACACGAGAGATTTAGAAAAAAAGAGGTAAAGACATAGAGAGAAGAGTAAGAGTAAGAGAGAGAGAGAGAGAGAGAGAGAGAGAGAGAGGGAGAGAAAGAGAGAGATTCTAGATGGTAATGAATGGTAAGGCTTGCTTGCAAGGATAAAAGCATGCCGCGGCAGGCAGTAGAACCATGCCTGGCACTTCCATACTGAAGTGCATGAAATAAGATGGGCTTAACAGAGTTCAGAGAATGAGAGGTATAGAGAGAGAGAGAGAGAGAGAGAGAGAGCGAGAGAGAGTAAGAGCGGATCAGAATGAGAAGTGCGAAGTGGTCGGGAGCACATTAGGTAGGATAAGGCTTGACCAGGATGAGAGGAAAATTAGAGAGTAGCGATGGGGGCAGAATAGGAGAGGTAGAGAGAAAAAGATAGAGACAGATAGAATGGAGAGAGCGCGTGTGAGAGAATGTGAGTGGGAGAGAGATAGAGAGAGAGAAAGAGAGAGGGAGAGAGAAAGAAAGAGGGAGGGAGGGAGAGAGAACTCAACAGAACATTGCCAAAAGATGTGGGGAATTAAGTCGGTGAAAGAAGAAAGGCGAGAAGCCTTCTCTCTTCACATAAGAGTCAAGTGGAAGTGGGATGAAGATTGCATCAAAACGTACAGGGGAGAGCCGTCCAGGCAGACGAGATTTAGTTGAGCCTTCTTTTGACCGGACAACGGACTCTTCCAGACAACAAAGGGCCAATGAACAAGGCGAGGAAAAAAACAAAACGGGAGGAAAAGGGGGGCTCGTTATGCAAAGTATGAAGGAAGAAAATTTCGTGGCAAGTATATGGATTCTAATCCGTCAACTCGCCTCGTCAGTTCTGCAAAGGAATTCCCTTCTCAAGGGCCAGATAACAGCCAGCTGGCAGTCAAAGTACAACTCATTGTCTGTGGTCCGAGGCTAATATTCTGTACTGCGAAAGTAGGAATTACAGACAACTCATTCCTTTAGATTCTAAGAGAAGAAATTCAACCAAACGAAGACAGATAGTGCGAATATTTTTTCATATTGCAGGGGAAGTACAGCATTCACATATTTCAGGTCGAACTTTTTGTATAAATAAAATTTTTTTAAAGATAAGCAAGTTGAGAATTTTGTCAAAGGTTACTTTTTCTTCTAACCATAAGGAACTCAAGTAGTATGCTTAGATATACCGTACCTGATACTGAGCAGTGAGAGCCTCGATCTGCTCAGTTCGGGGCAGGACTGCGAGACGAGTGAACTTGCCGCGGGAGAGAACGAGCTCAGCTGAGCACTGCTCAACCACTGACCACATACGAGAGTCCAGTGGAGGGCCATCCGAGGACTCTTCTCTGAGAGGAGAGAGAGAGGGTTAGAGAGAGAGAGAGAGAGAGAGAGAGAGAGAGAAGGTTAGAGAGAAAGAGTGGGTGAGAGAAAGGGAGGGAGAGAGAGAGAGAGAGAGAGAGAGAGTAATTCCAAAGCATGAGATGTAAAACAGACTCTTCGGCGTTAAAAATGGTCACTCGTTGAACCTTTCCTTGTCTTTAAAGTTTTCATTGACACAAAACATTTGAAACATTTTTATGGACGAAGAATAAAAGAACGAAAAAGAGATTTCCCACTTGATGAGCTCGGCCGCAGCGTCGAGTTCCTCCCTTTTGAAGTGCTCGGCCGGCTTCTTTCCCTCCACATCCCAAGTGACCAGTGCAGCCATCGCCAGCTTCATCGCATCGTCAGCCTGTATGAGAAAGTATTCTTATTTGTATTTCACTTCAAATTATGGAATAGTAATACAAAAATTGCCAAATATGTAACAAAATCAATTTATATTTTTGTTACAAATAAATAAATAAAGTTAAAACTATACCTTGGCAGTTTCCGTCTTCGTCGTCGACAACTTGAATGCAGCTTCGCCAGGCTTGGAAGGTCTGGGCAGATCTCGTTGGACAACCTGACAAATTACAATACTTTCTTTTCTGTTCGTTCATTAGTTTAGCAAATTCAAATGTAAAACTTAGTAAATTAACTGTTCCATCAAAGATGGAGCTTAAAGTCTACCGTACTATGCTGCCTCCGTCTCTCTTATAAAATGCTCTTTTCTTAAGACAAGATATATTTTACGGTCCCCTGACAGTTCCTTTAATGGAGAGTACTGCTCTGTACTGAGTGAGTGTCCCTGACCTGTGACCTCTCTGCGAGTTGCTTCTTCCTGAGCAGCGCCCTCTTCTTCGCTCTCTCCTCCTGCTCCTCCGACGCGTCCTCCACCCATCCCTCCGGCTTCTCCGCTTCATCCTCTTCCGTGTACTCTTCGTCGTCGGGTGCAACTGGAGAAAGTGTCAATTAGATCAACATCAATAATAGAAAAATCATGGCAATTTTGCTAATTGTACGAAAGTAAAGTCAATGGCAAATGTCTTTTTTTCTCTTATCCCTGAATGCATTTGTTCCATGGCACTGACCAATCTCATAGTCATTCCTGGGAGTGGGGAGGCTTCCGAGTGCCCTTCTCAGCTCGGTCCTCGCCTCCACATCGAACTCTCCGTCGTTGATTGCGAGCTGGTCACGGAAGGGAGTCGCGCCAGGAGTCGCTGACGTCACTGACACAACGGAACCAGGAGTGCCTGAATCAGACGATATTAGCATCCTTCGAAGTATTGCTTATATTTAATAGCACTATAGGTATAATTGATTTAATATTATGGATGTGATATGACAGTCTAATATAACATAGTTTTTTTTAATCTAAAACGACAGTGGGCAGCCTCTCGGGTAAAGGATTAGTCTAAAAATTAGTATTAAAAAATCTCTAATCGAAGAACTAACGAGAAATAACTGAAGATGGAGTTGCTGCGACGGCTCCAAGCACCGTATTCGGGGTTGCACTCATGGCCGGAGTAGGCAGGATGCCTTCAAGAATTATAATTTTTATCCCATTAACTATTGGTTAAAAACTTTTTTGATCTGAAGTTGTAAACTTTAAAAAACATTCGTTAATAATCAATAAATGATAGTTAAGTAAGCTGACCAGAAAAGTCGCTCTCAACCAGCGGAGTGTTCAGACCACCCTTCAGTGGCGTCTCTACATTCTGCAGCGCGAGAATGTTCTGTGCCTCCTGAAAGCAAGATCCATTTTGATTAGGCTAACCACAAGCGGAGCTATTCACGTTTTAGGACTATTACGTGGCCCGTTACAATTTCAATGTCTTTTCTTTTTTTTTGCAAGCCACTATTTGGCTGAACGGTTCGTTTATCTGTACTCTATTTCATGTGGTATAAGTGAAAAGTGTTCATAAAGAGCCTTCCAAAATAGAAAGCACTAGTTCACAAGCCTCGGATTAATTTTGACTGATTACTGTAACACAAGGAAATAAGCTTGAACTCAGTGACCAATGCAATGGTATCCTTGGCTGCTGGAGTCCTGGCTGTTCTGGCGGCCACTGCATTGGCACGCGCAGACTCGGCGTAGTCAGTCAGGAGTCCGCTACAAAGTCAATCAAGTTATTGAACAATACAGTCAAAACCAGGGTTATATATATATATATATATATATATATATATATATATATATATATGTACAGCCTCTTTTACCAATACGTCCTAAATTTGGGTCTTCTTTTCGGGGACCAAGCCCTCCAACACACCCAATATAATCCACTAAAGTTGTTCAAATCTGTAACAACTCATATTCTAACATACATTGCAGCAATTGAGTTTCTGCAAGCACCACAGGTCCTAAAACGCTTCTTAAGCGCTTCAAAATCATGTTGGTCCTACGGCGCAGCCCGTGCTACAGTACCTGGTGGCCGAGGCATCCGCGAGTTGTCTGACACTGTCGGATGCATGGCCAATCTTGATGATGCTCTCCATTTCCTTCTCCGAGATCTGAGGGGCGGGAAGCACGAGTTTGCTTCTCTTCTTATCGCCCTTCTCGAAGATGTTCTCTGGCGATTCGTCTTCCGCCCTAAGGTTGTGAGGAATTTAAACATTGTTGTCATGCTGACAAAAATCATCTTTAATAATTTTGCTGAGGTAAACTATAACCAGCAAAACTTGAAAATTGGTAATATCATTCTTGTTCCAGAAGTTTACATTGAGCCATCATGGAGTTTAAGATGTGGAAGAACTTCGATTTGCTGCTTATTCCAAGTGAATATTACAATTATAGACAAAATGGCTTATGAACGAATGAATGACCAACTTTCTCTTCTTGAGCTTCTCCCTGTCTGCCTTTCTCAGCTGGCTTTCCACTTCTTGCTTACGCGGCTTTTCCCAGTCAGCGATCGCCTAAATCAGAGTCGGAGAAATAGTTTCCCTCATGTTTCACCTTACTTCAAAATAAGCCTACCCTAAAAAGCTCCACTTCAACTTCGCATTGTAATAATGCAAAAAACACGTTAAAAAATGACACATTGAGAATCTCATGATGCTCTTAGTTGTCCCTCATTCCGCTCGTCTCCAACCTTCTTGTGATTGTCCTCGCGACTGAAAGTGTCCTCGGATGGATCGTGAAAGCCGGCTGGCGTTGGCTTCTCGAAGGGAATCTGAAAGAGACTTTACTTAACAACAATTACAACTCTACTTCTTGACTATCACTTTGTATCCAACCTGTTAATATGTTAAGTAACACCAAATAAGAACACTGTTGCTAGTTATAAATCGTAGTACTGAGAAGCTATTGATAGAACCCTTCTTTCTGCATCACGATTGTTTAGAAACATGGAAGATATCCAAAGTATACAGTACCTTTGGACACTACGAAATACCTGCATATTCCTACTGTATGCCTTCTACCTATCCCGTGTTTACCGTACCTCTGCCGAGTAGTCCAGCTCGCGTCTTCTCGATCTGTATGGTCTGCCTGAGCCAATGCCAGCGGCGCGCAGTTCGCGTCTCTTCTGAAGAGAGGCGAGACGACGAGCCTCGCTGAGCTGTCTCTCACGAGCCTGGAAAGGAAAGTGAGTGAGTGAGTGACGGCAACAATGATGCCTTTACAGTACCTCTCATCTCAATTTCTTTTCTTTCATATCAATTCCCGCATCTTTTATGCATAGTCGGTTAAGGGCTTAATCTGCCGACCTTTCTCTTGGCCTTCTTGCCCTGAGTGTTCGCGAGTCTTGCGCGTGCTTCAGAGAGCATCTCGAGTTCGTCGTCATCCATGTCGATGGGGTCGGGACGGGCCGGCTTGGTCTCGGGCGTGGGGTCGATGTCGCCCGGCTTCAGCTTCCGAGCACTCACTGCTTCATCGTCATCGAGGCCCTCCGCCTTGCGTTGCGCCTCGTCCAGCAGCTGTTCGTAACTGAATATATATTGCTTTCTTTCAGACTATTGTGAAAACAACGAAATATTTCACTATCTCATAGGAGTTTTAGGCAAAAAAGTATAATTAGCAAAACATCTTGTATGAATGTGATTTAATTCTTGTCTGCTCACCGTTCCAAGCATTGCGCGGCCGTGCGACCCACGATGGGTGCAATGGTTCTCCACTGAGTTGGCATGAGCTTAGCGAGGTGCAGCAATTTCTCGTCCTCCTCACGACTCCACTCCGTCTTCTTGATGCCCGGATCAAGCCACTCGAACCAGCGAGCCTGGCGAACGGGGAGGAAACTTTCTTTCTTTCTTACTGGTTAGTTACTATTCCCCTGTGATCAATTCATATTTAGAAACCGCAGATAAAAGTTTGAAAAGGTTTAAAAAAATTTCTTCGCTTGATTTTTTGGTGCTTTCGGGCGTTCGAAATTCATTTCAAAAATAAAAACCTGAGAAAGTTGCATCCGCAAGCTTAAAATAAGAAGTAAATATCTGTTAGCCATCATACGATTGGGCCCGCTACAGTATGCCTGGACGCACCAAAATAAGAGGTGATCGTCAATACAAAGTGCAATGTTTTGACGTTATATTGCAAATAAGCTGTTTTTTTTATAAAATATAATTATTAAAACTTAATTTATCACTATTTGGACCAATTATTGAGCCAGCCGAACCAATAAATGAGCAGGAAGACTTTCTCAAGGAAATCTGATTTTCGGCGCTAACTTTTCTTATTAAATTTCTTAGAAATAGATTAAGAAGACGTTTAAGTACGCTAAATCATAGAAAATTTCCCCGCGAATGACCCGATGTGTCGGTATTCGATTAATTTATACGCGCGCTTAAGGAATTTAGCACGTTTTGAATGATATCTCAAGTAGGCGCTTGCCTTTTTGAATGAAATTTTTCCCTGATACTTCTAGCAAGACCTGGAACGAATGGGCAGTCGAATATGTCCCGCCCAGTCCCAATTAACCGAACACTGAAATATTGGCGCTTGCACTTCCATCCCCAAGGTCAATTTTTAGACGTTCACTCTCTAATTCTATACTTTGAATACTACTGATGAAATATAGGCCAGAACAAGCAAGCTAGAATGCATAAACTTTATAAAAACAACTAGGTTAAGGAATTTCAGATATAACACGTCGCACTGGATACTGTAGTGCGCCCGGTCAAATATGTGACCGTAAAAGCTATCTGCGGTCTCTATTCATATTTCCTATTAATACATTCTAGTCTTATAAAAAAAATTAGTCTTGATAATAACGTAATAAAAGGATCATTACCAGAAGAAGAAAAAAGAATGACAATGTAATTTGTTTCCTTGAAATAAGCGTTAGCGATGGGGAGTGATTACCTTGCATTGCTTGGCCGACTTGCGATGCAGCAGCGATGCGATACGACTCCACTGATTCTTGCCATACTTCATGATGGCCGCCTTGAGGATCTCATCCTGCAGCAGCAACGATTTCATTTGCAATCGAATGCTTCAGTCAAATTCCATGCTAAGCAAACTAGGAAAGTATTAGGGCATAAAAAAATAAACTGAAAGCATTAGCACCGCTATTCACTGCGATAAAGTATTACAACCTGGTAATGAATATTCCGAGATGTTGTTTTAAGAAAGAAACTGGCCTCAGTGTTGCGCCAAACGCCTCCCTTGATGATAACGCGCACCATTCTTGCGAGAAGAGCTTAAATTATTTCTATTAAAACACAAAACAACTATCACAATAACAACAACAAACGTTCCAAAACTAGGAATAGAAGTGTGAACAGAATACGCAGCTTTTTTTCGAAAACAAGCGAGCATTATTTCGGTGTAATCAGGTCGACCGATCCTAAGAGAATCATGAGAAAAATACTATAACACTTGAATTACAGCATTGCCACTCTTTTCGCAATTCTTATGGTCTCACTAAAAGTCTTTTGAGTGGGAATTAGCAATCTCTTGAATAAAATATTTTAGGAAATGGAATTTGTTTTGATTTTGAAGATATTGTGAAGTGTCCTTGTTGCTTTGTTGGTATTTTAAGTCTTTAGTAATTTTTTTTTATCTTTCTCAAGGCAGCTGTCGCTCGTTTCGTCATCTTCCGCGTTCACACCGCCGTAGCTTCTTGAACAGGTTTTTGAGGTTTTTTTTCTTTTCAAATATTTCCAAAAATACTCTCCAGCGGTTTTCAAGATGTCCCGATTTGTTTGCTATATCACCTTCTTTGCCCTAAAATACACAACATAATGGTTGCCCCTTCAGATGACTAAAATAGTCCTATTTATCACTTTTAGCATAACTAAAATAGTCCTATTTATCACTTTTAGCATAATCTAGAGGCAACTCTTGCACTGTGCCAAAGTTGTGCCCTTTTCAAGTATTCCAATTCCATCTTTGCTTGGTTCTCAGTCACTTGAGAGTGCCGACGAAGCCAGTGCAGACTTGACGTGCCAATCCCAGAATTGTTTTTTCTTCTCCTTCTACGCTTCTGATACGTGCAATTTCCGTTCTTGGCGAGAACATAGATAATGGATTTTCTCTCAGACCGGCTTCCTTTTTACTGTTCTTTTTCTCTTCCTCGTCTACTTGTCTCTTTCTTTCTTCCACTCTGTTTCCCGTTTACTCTCTATTCCATACATATCTATTAGTCCGTTCGGACGCCTTCAGCAGTAGTCAGTCCAGTCTATCTTCTGCTGCTTTTTGTGTTCCCTCGCAACAGTCGCTGCTCCTTATGGGTTGCAGCAGTGGTTCCCTCGGGGGGAGGAGGAAAGGGACAGAGCGAGGATGTCTTAGCTTCCATTACTAAGGGGACGTCCGCCTTTCTCATACCCCTCCCCCACCCCTTGAAGTGCACACGCTTCGGAGAACGGCTCATGCAAAAGGAACTGAAGCTGGCCCTCTCTCTCACTCTCTTATTCTCCCTCTCGCTCTCTCATTCTCTCTCCCTCTCTGTTCTCCCTCTCTGCCCTCTCCTCTGCCTCCTCGGCCTTCTCCAGACTTTTTAAGATTGACTATGTAATGGAAGCCATGCAAACGAGCGGACATTCATTTCCGCCGATCCGACCAAAGCAGAGACGGAGCATAAATTTTTCCCCTAAATTGTTGAGACGTTGTGTAGATTGGAATGAAGAGAAAATGATTTTTTTTCATAGAATATTTTAAATACGTTGTAAAAAAATTATATTCCTGAAACAATATCTATTTTTTACAATTAGATACTCGATCAGCTCCAGATACCCCTTATTTCTGTAGCTATTAATCTTTCCTTGGATTTATTAGAAGAATCATTGAACACAGATTCTTCAGATATATCCTCTCTACCCATTAGTGTTTCCTTCTCGTTTCACTTCACCTATTATATGCTCTCGCGCAAATTCGAGCCAATTTTCTCTTCATTAACAGAAGGAGAGAGAGAGAGAGAGTGAAAGAGAGGAGACATTGAGAGAGCCAAGGAGAGAGAGAGAGAGAGAGAGAGAGAGGTATATTGGATGAGTGACGGATGCTGTTGTGCTGAGAAAGCGGAATGGGGCTGGTTCTCGGTCAAATTCAGAAATGAAGGCAATGAGGAGAGAGAGAGAGAGAGAACCAATAAGGGGATAGAGTGAAGAAGCAGAGAGGAAGAAATAGGCAAGAGAGAGGGCAGAAGAGAGACAGAGAAAGAATGAGAGAAGGAAGAATATGGGATTGACCAAACGTGCACACGACGTCAACTCATTTACTCTGATGGCTCATACCCCCTCTGGTTTTTGCAATGCGCTAGGCATAGCCTCTGTTGTTGAGTCTTTTGTCTTAGTCTTTTATCCTCTCCCTCTCTCTCCCTCTCTCTCTCACTCCATCTCTCTGCATATTTTCTTGACCATTCATCCTCTTCTCTTCCTACCCATCTTCTCAACCCCGGAAATAGAGCCAGATGGCGCTTCTACCCTTGGGCAGCACTGGGATGAGAGCAAGACGAGAGAAATGGAGAGAGAGAGACTGAGATAGGAAATTAAAGAGAAAGAGAGAGGCAGAGAAACACAGGGAATACCCCTTAGAGGCTCTCGTTCATTGTGATGAAGATGACAAGAGAAGAGGCTGACGGACTGGCGTAGTTCATTTGTATTGGAAGAATCAGAGTAGCCGCAAGCTTTAAAGGCTTGCTTTTCTTAATGATTAAAATATTGTATTGCCAAGAATTAATATAGTTATGGAAGCGAAAGGAAAATATGATGCGTTGTTGATTTTGTGATTCTATGCACCAAATTTTTATTTAAAAAAAATTATGATGGCAAATTTGCTGAAGATAACCGCCTTGTGATAGATGCGCAGGAGATGGCTCTTGTTTTCTTATAGCTTCGATAAAGAGAGAGCGAGAGAGAGAGAAAGAGAGAGAGAGAGAGCTTTCCTTCTCTCCCGAGGAAGATCAAGTTGTTCATATGATAACAGCGTGCATAAATGTGAACTTCTCGTGTTGTCCTGCCTCCCTCGTTCCCGAACCCCCCCCCCCCCCTGTTGTAATGGACTCGGTCACCAGCAGAGCCTGTCGAATATGACTCGCGCCTTCTCTTGCTTGTCTGTTTCTCTCTCTCTCTCTCTCTCTCTCTCTCTCTCCCCTCTCTGCCTCTCTCTCTCTCTCTCTCTCTCTCTCTCTCTCTGCCTCTCCTCTCCTTCCCTTCCATTCTCTCTCACGCTCGCTCGACCTCCGAACCATCCCGGGAGAATTCCTAACCGCCAAGGCGACAGGCACGAACCTCAAGCCTGTGAATAGGAGGAGGGCAGCACAAGAGAGCAGAGAACACTCATGTAGCCATATCGGGCCCACTCTATCTCACTTGCCACACTTCCTGCCCTTCCTCTTTTCTCTTCTCTCTCTCTCTCTCTCTCTCTCTCTCTTTCTATCTCTCGCTCTCAATTGCCCTGTCTCAACTTCCCTCTCATCCCCTCCTCCGTTCTTCCTAACCCATCTCCTTGGTAGAGGGTCAAAAAGGGCGAGCGCATTCTACCAGCAGGGGTTCCCACAACCATTCTTCATCTCCGGTATCGCCCCCTGGGAAGAGACAGGAGTCCAGAACATCCCCTTGTCACTTCCTGTCTTGACCGCTTTTCATCTCTTGAACTCTCCATGTTATCGATGCTTCTCTCTCTGTCTCTCTCTCTATCTATCTCTCTCTCTCTCTCTCTCTCTCTCTATACTCCTTGAAATCATTCACTTCCCATTCGTGCTTCATTCGTCGGTATCACTTGCGCTCACCGCTGGAGTCTTTCCCGCATTGGTCAAGAAGACTTAAGGGAGAGAGAGGGAGAGAAAGAGAGAGAGAGAAGGAGAATGAGAATGATGGAAAGAATCAGAGAGCTGAAGTAGAAAGGCAACATATTCAAGGCTAATATTGGAAAAGTAATGAATGTTTTGAGTGGGCATGAGTAAATGTCAGGACATGGATTATGGTCCTTATTATTGTGACCAAGAGTTCATTCTGGAATTCATTCTGAGTTCTTCAGTTTCGTTCACTCTCCAGTTCCCTACAGTAACCTGTCGGTATACTGTGTTCACTCGTTTATTACTTCTTGAAAAACAATGTATGCTAACTTCAATTTTAGTTTTTGTTCAGCCTTTCTCTCTCTCTCGCTATATATATATCTATCTCTATCTTCTCTTTTTTTCTCGCTCCGCTCACTCTTTCATCCTGAACAATAGCCGTTTTCCATTGCAACATCTTTGGGAGCCATCTTTATTGCTTGTTCTTCGCCTTATAATTGCCTGTGCCTGGGCAATAAAAGAATGGGTCCCTCCATTGGGAAGACTCGATGATTGTGACCGGGAAATGGGAAAGAGAAAGAGCGCACTGTAATTATGCCTTAAAATTGCTTATCGAGTTGCGTTTCCACGGTAGAAATTAGAAGGGGGAAAAAAGGAAGGCGCTATGCTGCTACTGCCAACTGACGATAAGATAACTTTGCAAGTTTTGCTTGGTAATGTTAAAACATTGATTAAAGGATGTGCATTTGTTAATTTGCCGAAAGACTATTATAGAAGCCACTCGGGTTTCCATATGCATCAAGCGGCTTTTTTTTTACTTTGCGTGCATCAGATTAATTAATAAACATACGCTCTAATTCTATATTCTTTTTGTGTGATTGAGTTTGTACGTTGATTTTTCATCTCACAATAGTGATTTATTAGCTCTTAGAGGATTGAGAGGGAGTGATAGTATAAAGAGACAGACAGAAAGAGGAATATCTCTAAGCGGCTTAAAAAAAGATGAGTTGCAGTGATGAAAAATGAGACGCATATTTGAGCGACGTAATTCTAGCATCCGAGAGTAGGCGAGTGTAAACAAAGAAGAGTATCTCACCAGAATAGATCATCCGTGCCGTTGCAACAGCTAAACCGACAAAAGTTTCACCACCTCTCTGTTGGTACTTCCCCTAGTCGTAAATAGTCTCCCATAAAAGACTCATCGAGGTATATTTGTGGGCTGCTTCCGGTTTGATATAGATGGAGGAGTAAAGGTATGAAATATGGCATGGCACATTCGAAATAGTTTATTTATTCTTGATTTATTTTATTTACGATATATTTACGCTAAATTTAACACCCATATATCTCAAACGTTCATTCCCGTTTACCGTTTGCTGTATTTTGGCCTTGACAATTTTTTTTTGCATTCATAGTTCTTGCTGTATGTTCGCTATGATATATTTGTGCTTTTTTCTGATGCCCATCTCTCTAACTCTCTCTCTCTCTCTCATTCTCTCTCTCTAACCCTCTTCTCCTCTCCCTCCCCACTCCTCCTATCCTCCTAGCCCTCACTCCTCTGCTCATCTTTGTCCACGTAACACCAGACATGGCAAGGGTGACAAGGAGAAGGACACAGAAGGGAAGACTCTGCTCTGCTGTTGCTGCCTTGGAGGAGATTAGAAGAGCCGGCCAGAATGACCGAGAAATGCCTTTGCATCCTGCCTCTGCCAGAGAGAGGGCAGGGGAGCCTTTGTCTCTCTCTCTCTCTCTCTCTCTCTCTCTCTCTCTCTCTCTCTCTCCCTTTTCCCTTCTCATTCCTACTCCCCCTCCATTCCTGACCTCTACACACTCTCCTCTACCAGTCTGAACACTATCCATCTATATGTGGTTCTTTCTTATTTCATCTATACTTTTACTCCTCCCCTTTCCTCTTCATTTCTCATATCACTATCATCATCCCCTCTCGTTGACAGCGTGAGAGAGAGAAGAGAGGAAGGTAGAGAGAGAGAAGAGAGAGGAAGGTAGAGAGAGAATGATATAAAAAGAGTAAAAGAGAGGGAGAGCGAAAGAGAGATGATGAAACCTCTCTTCTGTCGTGCTTTGTCGTGGCCTCTTCCTTCTCCTCCCCCTGTCCGTACTGGGCGGAGCGAGCAGTAGTCCTGTCGAGAAAGAGAGAGAGACAGAGAGTGAGAGAGAGAGAGAGATAATTCTAGAGATCGTCCTCTCCTCTCGCCCTGCCTGCCCAACCCCCTCCCCCCTCCAAGCGGTGGTACCATTCCCCCCTTCCTCTCCGACATGGACCCAGCCATCATCGTTGCCGAGTGGGCGTGGCCTATGCAGGAATACCCCCACCCGGCCGGCCCCTCCCTTTCATTTTCGTCCCCATCTCGTTGTTATCCTTTCCTCCTGACTACGTTCTCTGTACTATGTTTATGAACTCTCTTACTCTCTCTATCTCTCTCTCTCTCTCTCCTGTTCCTCTCTCTGTGTCTGCCTCTCTCTCTCACTCTCTCTCTCTCTCTTCCTGTCTCTCACTTGGTTGATTGACTTGCCCGAGATCTCTTTATGTCCCGCGGTTCATGCCCGATATTCCTCGACTGACTTAAAATATATCAAATCTGGATTATATACTTTTTCTAATTGTTTACTTATATGCGGAAGCTTACGTATATCTGTAGTGTCAAAAACGTACAAAGAACATACTCTCCCAATGTCCTCTTACTGACTCAATGCTCAGTGACCTCTAGTTCACTCTGGGTTTCTCTGACCGCTTACGCTACGTCTCTTTTCTCTCTTTCTCTCGTGTCATTCTTTCTCTCTTCCTCTCTCTCTCTCACTCTCTCTCTCGTGTCATTCTTTCTCTCTTCCTCTCTCTCTCTCTCTCTCTCTCTCTCTCTCTCTCGCGCTCTCTCTGTGTCCCTCCTGTCGACTCGCCGTTCCATTTCGCGGCTCAGGCCTAACCTCCTCCGTCCATATACTACTTATCGCTTTTCTTCTCAGAGGGAGCGGTCACTCACCGCACAATGGATACCCAGAGAACGCATTGACCAGTACCACCTCTCTCATTCTTGGCCTCTCTCTCCCCCCCCCCCTCTCCTCTCTCTCTCTCTCTCTCTCTCTCTCTCTCTCTCCTCTCTCTCTCTCTTTCGCGTGCGCAACAATTTTGCTTTCCATTTTTGGCCCCCCTACCCAATTGTCCTTCCGTTTACTCCCTCTAGAGCTCTTCGTCTCCCGGATCCGGCATACTGGACTGAAGGATCCCAATTGCTGGCAATCACTGTGCTCATTTCGCAAGAAATCTCTCCTTATTTCGCGCCAATTTAGGTTTCAAGCGAAGCTAACTAGGAAATATGATGAAACATCACACTTCACCATTTTGGAATATGCACAAATTATGCGCTAATTGCTTGGCTTGTATGGGTGCTACTTGCTAAGAGTTCGAGAGATTCAAGAGATCGCCTCTTTTTTTTACTATTTCAGTCACTGCCCCTTTCACAAACTGCTGCCATTTGCTCCTATTCATCTCTGGTTCTTTTAATAATTCTAGAAGTCCTCCCTTGCATTTATCAACTAATGGGCAACGGGTTCAATTACTTAGTTGACTTTAGTCTGGCTCCTTTACTACACCATAGTGAAAGATGCAATAAGTTAAAAATTTATCCAAAATTCATATTGGCAATTCATTTATTATATTTGTGATTCCAAAGAATGACAATGCCTCTTCCCCTTCCAATTTCCGTATCGTGCAAAGTTATTGTGTCAAAATATTGGAACGCGACATTTATGACTCATATCAACCGCATTCGAGTTTTCGCAAGTCATAGGGATGGATATAAATGGAGCGATAGGGAGAAAGAGAAAATGGGGAAGGAAAAGAGAGAGCTTCCATTCATAACTACATGGCGAAATAGTTACTGGCTTTGGGTATTTCAAAGAAACACCATTGTTCTCTCCCTGTTTCTTTTGTTCTCTCACCAGCTGTACACTCCATACTCATGGTACTCAACTTGTTTATAATGTTGTGAAATTGTGAAGAGGCTTACAGAGAGAGAGAAAGAAAACGTTGGTCATCATCCAACAATAAGCCTACTCGGCCCTCTTTTTTTTATCTCCCTCTCATCACAACGGCCCTCTCATACTTTTGTCTCTCCCCACTCCATTGCGCTCTCGTACAATTCTATCTTACAATTAGCAGTGGCGAACCTATGCTGTTAGTGTTTACTCCCAAAGATGTCTTCATAATTCGTAGTTTTGTTTCTCCCTAATTAGTTATGGCAAAGGCCTTGCCTTTCTGTGCTTCTAAGAATTCTAGGGCAAGAGGTCTATCCCATTCGAGTGCTTCATGTTATATAATTTTTCTGAACTTGTCTCTGTATTTTTTTAATTCTCTAGCTTACTCTTTCCACACTTCTCATTTACTCCCACAAAGCCCCTCCATCCCCTAATATCGTTGTCGTCTGCCTCAAGCCCCATGTCGACTTCTATCAGTGTTGTGTATGTTGCTGCTTTCGCTCACAGCCTAGATTCTCCCTTTTTCACTCTCTCTCTCTCTCCGTTTGTCTCTCTCACGTCTCCCCTGTCCTGATGAGCTAGCCTTTCTCCAAGAATACATGGTAACCATGATCTACACTCTGCATGTTTCTGTGTATTCTGAGAATGTACTAGTGAAGATGAATGCGAACATGCATGGGTACCTTGTTTACCGAACGTTCGCGCATCTTCTCTGTACACGTGTTCTCCCACTCCACCAACCGATTGTACTTTCCTTTATTAGCTCTTCTCTCTCTCTCTCCTCTCTCTCTTCTCTCTCTCTCCTCTCTCTCTTCTCTCTCTCGCTCTCTCTCTCTCTCTCTCTCCCTCTCTCCCCTTGTCAGCATGCTTCCTCTGATTCTCCATAGTTCCATCTTCCTCCCTTTTAGTGCTACCATACACCTCGGCTGCCTCATTTTGAGTATGCCATTGAAAGATGTCTAGTTTACGTACAATAATATGTCATCCTCATCACCAAAAACCCATTCACAATACACACTCATCGGATACATCCACCAGTCGCTCACTGAACGGATGACTACTCCGTGCAAATTCAGCAGTCTGCTTTCTCTCCCTCTCTCTCCATTCTCTGCATCTCTCTCTCCCCTCTCTGCATCTCTCTTTTCTCTGTTTCTCGCTCTCTCTCCTCTCTCTCTCCACTCTCTCTTCTCTCCTCCCTCTCTCTCCATCACTCTGGCAACACCTGCAGCTTCTGCAGAGAGAACCACGACAACGATCTAGTCAATCTCCATTACTTTTTTTTCTCCCCCTTTCTCTCCACCATTTCCTAGCTCTGACTGTACCACTGTAGATCACTTCACTGTGCTATCTCCATCCATATCTGCGCGATGTGTCAGAAGTTCCTTTCACGTCTGGCCGTTTCCCTGTACTCTCTCTCCCTCTCTCTCTCTCCCTCTCTCTCTCTCTCTCGCTTTCTATCTCTTTCTCCTTCCTGTGGCCGCTACCAGTCAAACTGTGAGATGGCAGAGGGCATCCGGGTGAAAGAGTAGGAGGAGTCAGTGAAAGAAATCTTTAGAAAAGAAACAGCATCTGAGTCATTTTATACTCTCTCTTTCTCTCTCTCTCTATCTCCTGTCTCCCTCCCTTCCTCTCTCATGTCACTCTCTCTCACTCACTATCTTCTCTGACTCTCTCGCTTCTTCACACCCTATTATCACTCCCCTTCCTGCCTACTCTCCTCTATTTCTCCGCCCATCTCGTATTCTTCGGCAGGACGAGGACTGATCAGTCAGACTTCACCACGTCGGTGAAACAGTCTTGCCTTCTTCTTTCTGCTTCTCTTGCTCCTTGTTTCTACTCTCTCTCTCTCTCTCTCTCTCATTCTTTCTTTCTCTCTCTCTCTCTCTTCTTCACTCATCACGCCTTCATTCTTTCCTCTCCGCCTTCGGCAACAACATGTGACTTCTTCAGACTCCTAGCCCGTGCTTCAGTTGGAATGTCTCTCCGTCTCCGACTCTCCTCACTCGCTCGCTCCCTCACTCTCCCACCATGTTTAGGTCCTCGTGTATGCAAGCACTGGAAACATTGTCGCCCACCGTCAACCCACCCCTTCCCTCGCATATTGCTTACCTTGCTTTCTTCCAGGGTATAGTATCTAGCCAGACTGCAAAAGAGAGTAGCCTCCCCCTTCTCTCTCTCTCTCGCTTCTCTCTCTCTCCCTCCCTCTCTCTCTCTCTCTCTCTCCATATCGCGGCGTTATGTTCATTGTACTCTTGATACTTTGTCCGAGGTTCCAGAATGTATCGATCTACCTGGTTGTAAATAAGGAGTGCGCCACTCAAGCCATCATAACTCTGCCCCTGATTCAGGCAGAGTCAAGTCTACCGTACTCCTCTCAGTCCACGGACACTCGCTTGAATTCGTCGACGCATCAGAGACAAGACCTGCATCATGACTGACACCGAGCAGCAGCAGACCGCCGCCGTCGAGGTTGGAAAGAGAGAAAGAAGAGGGACGAGAGATAGAGAGAGAGAGAGAGAGGAAGAGAGAGAAAGAGAGAGAATGAAAGGAGGGAGTTGCCAAGATTTCTCGTCGCAGCTCAATGAATCCGAATGAGGTAGATGTTGCCTTTCAAAAATGCATGGAATTTAGTGCGCCCTCCGTGTCCTTGTCGTAAATAGCAATCATAGCATATCAATGGGAAGCAAAAGCGACACAAGGAAAGCCCAGAAGAAGACTTTGTTCCTGATCCCCTGCCATAAATAGGATGTTTACACATGGGATGCGGTATTAATTGATTAGATACTTGGGTGAAGACCTCATTTTTTACTAACGACTTGTCTCTTTCTCTGTCATGCTCTCTTGCTTTCCATCTCTTTCTCTCTCTCTCTTTCTCTCTCTCTTTTCTCTCTCTCTTTCTCTCTCTCTTTCTCTCTCTCTTTCTCCCACTATTATAATCTCCCCCTTAATCATCATCTCAGCCCCCCCCCTCTCATCTATCCGGGATTTCCCTCCCCTCCCTCTTCCTTTGAACCTTCCGCCCCTCACGAGAAAGACGTGCCCAGCACATGCAGCGCACTCTCTGATACTCTTGCCATGTGCGGTGCTATTCGAGGTCATTTCTCTGCTTCTCTAGCATCTCTCTCACTTGTCTTTCTCTCTTTCTCTGTCACCCTCCTTGTTCTCACTGCTCTTTCGCCAGCGGTCAGCAGAGCCTCACACACCAACATCGCCCTTCTACTCCTCATTTGGTGTAGGGGGCAGCGTGAAAAGGAACACAGGCAAAGAGAGTGTGAAATACACGGAGAGAGAGAGAGAGAGAGAGAAAGTGAGAGAGAGAGAAAGTCAGACAAACTGAGAGGGGGAGAAATGGGCTATATTTTAGGAGAGCTACTTGGTGCGAAGAAATATGCAAAGAGTGAGTGATTCGGGTCCCCCCCCCCATACACCCACCTGAGATTAGTCAAAACCCTGACCAAAAGACCGGGCTCATTGCAAGAACCCCTTTATCGGTGAAGGCGGATAATCATGAAGAGCGGCAAATTGAGCTGCCAAAGGAGTTAAATATCCGCTGATGATCTCTTTCTCTCTCTCTCTCTCTCTCTCTCTCTCTCTCTCTCGCCTCCCTTATCCTTTCTTCCCAGACTGTTCCCCTGTCATTATTTACCTTGCACGCTGGCCAGACGGGCAGAGGCAAAGCATGAGAAGAACTGTTCGGAAGTTCAAGGAGGAATGGAGAGAGAGAGAGGAAAGAAGAAGAAAGATGAAATAGCAGCGTCTGTTGAGCATAGAAAGAAAGTGAAGCGTAAACTTGGAGGAGTAACGAAAAGATGAAAAAGAACTAGCAGAAAGGCTGCGATATGTTCTTTTTTTGCATTTCGCGTTCCACGAACTCTCAGCATCTTTCATGATGAACCAGTTGGCAGGCTCTTCTTTGCTCCACCGGTGTCATCACTGGGAAATGTGGGAAGGTTGTAGGGAGCGAGAGAGAAAGAGAGAGCGATAGAAAGAGAGAGAGAGAGAGAGAGAGAGAGAGTGAGCGGAGGGTGTGAGAGTGAGTGTGAGAGTATTCAAAGCTCTGAGCACAGTCATTCTGGAGCGTTTTGTGGATAAAGCTGCACAGCTAGCGGATCGGTCGGGCGGGCTTGTGTTTATGTATTTGCATAGAGTAGATGGTGGGAGAGAAAGGGTGAGGAAGAGAGAGAGAGAGTGCGAGGAAGAGAGAGAGAGAGAGAGAGAGAGTTCAAGGAAGAATGAGAGAGTGCGAGGAAGAGAGAGAGAGAGAGAGTGCGAGGAAGAATGAAAGAGAGAGAGAGAGTGCGAGGAAGAGAAAGAGAGAGTGCGAGGAAGAATGAAAGAGAGAGAGAGAGTGCGAGGAAGAGAGAGAGACAGAGAGAGTGCGAGGAAGAGTGAGAGAGAGAGTGGCATGGGGTGGGAGAGGCAGATGAGTCAGACAAGAACAAAGATTACCAAGGGAAAAGCTGATGTAGTCAATGTACAAAGGGTTCACGGCGCCTTTTTACTTTACAAACAAACAACTTTTTGTTCTTGTTTAGCGCCAAAAAATTGTTTCCTCCACTTATATGAACATGGCCAGTCATGTGTTGTTGTGAATGAAGAAAGGAGATGGCTACTTATTGTTAGAAGGTTCCAACTAGCTAAGCGTACGTTTTCTCTCACGCTCTTACCATCTCTCTCTCTCTCCTCTCTCTCTCTCACTTCTTCTTCTTCTCTCTCTTTCTGTATTCGTCACTGGTTATTCCCTTCTCCTATGTCATAGTCTATGCCTATTCCCAAACTGCTCCGCTGTCGATGGTTTTTAAGCCGTTTCTCACACGATTTGGTCAGTTGAGGCGGTCAGTCAGTCTATATGGAACTTCACTCAGTTTCTCACTTCCTGTCTATGTGTTTGTCTTTTCTTTCACTCTTACTCACACACTATCTATCTGTCTATCTCTATTCTTCTCTCTCTCTCTCTGACTCTCTCACTCTCTCTCTCCCTCTCTCGTTTGTTGGAATAGCCGCTGACTGTGCATATGACTCAATGGAAGCCTTGTAGAATGGGAGAGAAGGAAAGGAGCAAAAAAACAACAGAGAGAGTTACAGACGGGGAGGGAGAGTGAATGAATAGAATAACAGACACGCTCAACATTCACAAGATAGAGTTGTGATTGAGAGGAATTGATAAGAAAGTGTTTATGTGGGTTGTGAATAGGGAGAGGGGGAAAAGAGAAAGAGACAGAGAATGTGATTAATTTGCACTTCCGATTATACTGGCTAGCCGAATGTAGTGAATTCTCCGCTTCTTTTGCTGCTAGAACGGCGGAGCCGTTGGGGTTATGGCACAGCAAGAGAGAAACAGAGAGAGAGAGTGGCAAAGAAGGAGAGAGAGAGACATAGAGTGAGAGAGGGAATGGTTGAATTTTTCCTTCTGGTTACGACTCCACTCTGCTGATAGCGGGGAAGACTTTGGACAGAAGAAGAAGAGGAAGTCTCTCCTGATCGAAATGTTGCTCCCGCAGGGCGGGCAAGGGTGATTCACGTTCTATCACATTCTTCAATGAGAGCTCCCATTTGCCAGCTCTCTCTCTCCCTCTCTATGCCCTCTCTATCTCTATCAGGAATTCCATCTCAATAGCCCTGATACACTGATATTAGTCCATCTTGTCTTGGTTTCACAATCCTCCCGTCAGTGAAGCTGACCCCCTTCATCTATCTTATGCAAGCGTCAGCAGGAATCCGAGGATCTAAAGGTGGGTAGCGCACCCCTACTCTACTCAAAATCCATCCACGAAAGAGAGTCTAGGACTCTCTCTCTCTCCCTTCTCTCTCTCTCTCTCTTCTCTCTCTCTCCACTCCAGTGATTTGCTGGATACTAAGTGTATTTGACAGGCCCTGAAGAAGAGAAAAGATAGACCAGCAAAAATGAACACATGGCAGAGAGGAAAGGGTGTGAAAAGAAGAGGAGAGCAGATGATGTGTGTTGGTGTGATTAGTGAGCTAGGCTAACTGCCCTTTCTAATCTGTCTCTCTCTCTGTTCTCTCTCTCTCTCTGTTCACTCGTTCTCTCTCTTTCTCTCTCTCTCTCTATTACTACCTCTCTTAATTCCCTCCACGTAACCAACTCATTCCGGCTACTGCACTTGCACTCTTGTATCATGAGATATGTCGTAGAGAATAACAGGCAGCAGAAGTGATGGACGAGCTGGGAGATAATGATATGGGGGATGAGATGGTGAGAGGAGGGAGACGGAGGAAGAGAAAGTGAGAGAGAGAGAGAGAGAGAGAGAAAGAGTATAAGAGTAGGAGACAGAAAGAAAGACGTGAGAATGTCAACTAGTTTGCATGCATTCACTTTCTCCGGTCCTACGATACGGAACGACCTCATCTTCACATGCATACACACGAGCATGCCGGAAATTCCAGGAGTCTTTCACAACCAGGGGCTTCTTTCTCTCACTCTTATCTGTCTCTCTCGCTCACTCACGCTCTTTCTCTCTCTCTTTCACTGTTTCCTCACTCTCACCCTCCTTGGTGCGATGACCACAGGCCTTCCCTCATTCCATGCCCCCTAAGCGGAGGGAGAAGCCCTAGCCGGAGGGAGATTGAATATATCCGGCGTGTGCTGTGGCTGGCACCGAATGGAGTTACGGGGGACTGGCTGAGATGGTGGGCACTTCCAAGTTGGAGTGGCGCACCCCTGCTCAGATGTTTTTCTTATCGTCTCTGGACCTTCTCTCTCTCTCTCTCTCTCTCTCTCTCTCTCTCTTCTCCTACTCTATTTGTATTTCTCTCGCTCCCTCTTACTCTCTCATTTCCTCGACATCTCTCGATCCACAGCCCTTAAAAGGGTTTCGAAATCGTTAGGCTTTGACCACGCAGCCTGATAAAACTCTTTCGTAAACACGACATGTCCAGAGGGATTCTCCTCTTGCAGCGAATGCGAGAGAAGATGAGAGATAAATAGATAGAGGGATGGAAGAGAGAGAGAGAGAGAAAGAGAGAGAGAGAGAAAGAGAGAGAGAGAGAAAGAAAGAGAGAGAGAGAGCTATTCTTAAAATTGCAAAGAAGCACACTAGTTGAACTGCATTCAAGTGATATGGTATTTGGAATTGAGGCCAAAGATTTCCGTGAGAGCAAATATAACTGATTGTAAGTGGGAGGGCGGGGGGATAAAAAGGGCATGTCAGCTACTGAGTTGTATGCATTTAATAATTGAAATTAATAATTGATTAACAGCACATAAAAATATTTTAAGCTAAATTTATTACACACACATAATAAATATGTTTGTTCTCAGAAGGAAGAGGTCGCGCCCGCCCTGCCGACCACTGAGCCACCCAAGGAAGAAGTAGAGAAGAAGGACGAAGAGAAGCCAGCAGCATCTGAAGAGAAGAAGGAAGAGGGAGGAGAAGAGACGAAGAAGGAGGAAACCAAAGAGGAAGAGAAGAAGGTGGAAGAG
>CALZFC010000277.1:492500-502500 GCA_945643635.1 Allodiplogaster sudhausi | reverse complement strand
AGCCGATGGAGAATGGGATGAGAGATGAATGGAGCTGGAACGGAAGCTGTGCAAGGGAGATATTGGAGGGGAGGGAGAGGAGGGAAGACTAAGGACAACCAAATGGAATGGCGGTCTCCCCCCTTCAAGAGTATCAGAGGAAGCTTCCGAGATGGGAGCTTATCTCTCATTGAAGAGAGAGAGGCAGCTGCTGCTCGGCTTGTTTTGAATAGTAGAAAGGAGATGAGAGATAAGGGGAGAGGGAGAGATAGATACGGAGAGAGATAAGAGAAGGAAAGGAAAGGGCGACCAAAAGGCACACTTTAGAGTAAACAATAGCACGCAGATACACACATGTGAAGAAGAGATGAAGAAGTGAAAGAGAAAGTATACGAGGAGGAGGAGGAGGAGAAAGTCATAACAAAGAGAAACATTGAACAGAAGGATGGAGATGGACGTTCCGTATTCTCTGCCTGTTATCTCTGCCTATCTCTTGCTCCTGCTCTCTCTCTCTCTCTCTCTCTCCTCTTTCCTCTCTCTCTCTCTTATCTTCCTCTTTCACTATCTTCTCTGAATTCCAAGTGTACTCACAACAATATGCAGCAGATGCGGCAGAAGGGGATCCTTATCAGATTTGATCTATTAGTACGGACATTCGATATCATTTATATGAGGAGGAAAGAATAGGGGGTTATGTTACAATACAGAGGTGTGATAAGAGGAAGAAAAAAGGTAATGATTCGAAGCAACAAAAATTTAATACAAGTTCTCATTCTCATTATTTATATTCGGTGTTCCATTTTCTAGTTGTTTATTTCCTCTCATTTCCCATTTCAGTTCCCTGACTTTACGAAAGACATATAGAGCTTTATTAGAATTTCTTTTCATTGACATCCATTTTTGGTCTTGGCTTAGCAATAGGCAGACGTTCGAAACGTAGCGGCAAGGGAGGGAAATTGGTACGGACTGTAGTTTTGCCTGCCTCTCTCACTCACTCTCTTTCTCTCTCTCTCTCTCTCGTTCTCTCTTTCTTTCTCTCCCCTCCTATTGCCACCCTTCTTGCCGTCGCCCTTTTTGTTGTTAATTCAGTAGCTGCGCGCGTTCAATGCCCATTTGCCATCTCTGGACCCTCCTGCACTCCCGTTGTCATTATTCTTGAGGAGACAAGAAAAAATAGTCGGAGCAGTGGCAGACTCAAAAATTCATTTATTTTCCCTCATTTGGTTTCATAGCCCAGGAGACTGGAGAGAGAGAGAGAGAGAGAGAGAGAGAGAGAGAGAGAGAGAGATGAATAGAAAGAGAGAGGGGGGGGGAGGAGGGGAGAATGCTTGCTCTCTGGTGCTGAGTGATGTAGAGTGGAAGAGGAATGGGGCTAAGAGAGTGAGGGAGATATAGAGAGTGGGGAGAGAGAGAAAGAAAGAGAAAGAAGAAGAAAGAGAAAATGAGGACCGACAAGATAAGATGAAGTGAAGGAGATGAATCATAGAAAGGAGAAAGACCGTAAAACATGCCAAGTGCGGGAGCAAGGGTCATTTCGGTCTCGATTGCTGATGCTGCAGGCTAGAAGATTAGTAGCAGGGAGAGCTATAAAGAGAGGGGAGAGAGAGATAAGGGAGAGGATGAGAGAGAAATTGAGAGGGGAAAGAGAGACAGAGATGGAAAGAGTGAAGAGAAAGGACTTCCTGTTCCATCTAAAATGAGCTTTCTCTCCTTCCCCTTCTTTCTGCTCTCTCACGCTCATTGTCAGTGTTCGGAATGGTAAAAGAAGGAAGGGCACTCGGGGCCGCACCGAAAATGGGCTTCCCTCCCTCTGACAATGAATCTGCGGAAGAGGAAGTGTGTTGTGGGCCAAAAGGGGTCTCTTTCTCTGGCCATAGACTATCTCCAATTGGTACGAGAAAGGCAAGAAGAGAAGGCCACCAAACGAAGCAAGAAGCTACAATGCAAGAAGATTGCATTGATCCCTTCAGATAAGCAGAAAAGTTGTAGGGCACATGAAGTGATTGTTACCGTTTAGGCTTTCCTTGTAGAGATGATTGATATGTCGTATGAGTTCTGAGAGTGAAGGAGTGAAGGATAGCTAAAAGAGGTGACCAATGAACTCTTCTGGAAGGACTCAGGGATGGCCGAAGGGGGGGGGCACATATGCCCTCTCCTGGAAGGAGCTGCAGCTGCTACAGTATGCATAGGTGTCAGATTATCTTTGGAGCGCCAGTCGTCTGTTAGGGCGAGAAGAGCTTTCTGGCGAGTGCTTGTGTAATATCTTGAGAGGAATGAAGGGGGTTAGACGAGGAAGAGACAAGCATTGGATATCATTTTCATCTTCTTATACTTCACTACCGTGAATTGTTTGTGAATCAGCGAAAACTTTGCTGAAATGTCATATACAACCAGGAATTTTATTCCAGTCTCATTCGGTTGTTGGTCTCATTTCACGAACTCTGCTCTCTCCTCTCCTCTCTCACCTCTCTCCTCTCTCTCCTCTCTCTCCTCTCTCTCCTCTCCATATTCCAACTCTGTGCTTTCTCTGCCAGCTTGGGCTTAATCTCGACAGGATTATCTTATTATCCCCGGCGCTTCAACCATCAATTGGTCTTCGATCTGTTGTTCTCATTCTGTCTCCCGCTCTCTCTATCTCTCTCTCTCTCTCTCTCTCTCTCTCTCTCTCTCTCTCCTTTCCCTCAGTAGATTCCCCCGTCTGTCATGTTTATTCTGTTTCTTGCTCTATACATAGCAATCCAGTATGAGGGTTTTTATCCTAAACGGATGTAATCATTCTCACCATCAGTTGGAAGGACTTGTAAGCAAACGTGACTGTAAGTGAAAGTTTCTCTATCTTTCCTCTCTTTCTCTATCTCTCTCTTTCTTTCTCTCTCACGTTCTCTCTCTCTCTCTCTCTCTCTCTCTCTCTTTCTGAATCTTTTCCCGTGTCCTGTCCAACAGTTCAGCTGTCATATCTACTTCCTGCTGTACCGATCTGTGGCATTGGCTAGTTAGATGTTATCTCATGGTCAGGTCTGGAGCCGGTGAAGGTCTCGCGGTCATTGGATCGTTGGAAATGGATTTGTTGACATGAATAGAGTGTGAGAGGCGAGAGAAACAATGAAAGATGTTCAAATAGCTGTTGATCATTGAACAAGTAGAGAGAGAGAGAGAGAGTGAGAGAGAGAGAGAGAAAGAGAGATCTAAAAAGAGAGGAAAAGTAGCAGGGTGGAAAGTTAAAATTAGAATTAAGAATAGATGGAAGACAGAAGATTGAGGGGATAGTAAGGCATGTCTGCGCTCAGTGAAGTGGGAGATTACGCAATAATAGGGTGTCTGCCGGAAGAGAGAGAGAGAGAGAGAGAGAGAGTTTGCAAAGTGAAGAAGAGAGGTTAGGGAAAGTCTAGAGGATGAAACCACTCATCCTACTGTATTCAGGCCTGGTATTATTAGCCATTGACACATACGCAATAGCTTCTGTTCAACTGCGTCACTTCTCTCTTTTCGTGGTAGTGGAGGGCCTCTTAGTAGTGCATGTGAATTTCTCCTGGAAAATTCATGCACTATGCTGGATAGGAACAACAGAGTGAATGGAAGAGAGAGAGAGAGAGAGAGAAGGGGGAAGAAGAATAAATGTATTGAGACAAGACAGCTTGTGCTGTTGGCTCACTTGATCTCGTATGCAAATTACTTCTCATGGGGCTCATTCAATGGCAGCGCGAGTGCTGGAAGAGCATGGTTCCGTAACCGAAGAGTATAGGATGCGGGATAAGTCGTCAGAAAGGAGGAATGACTTTGTTGATGCGTCACGCAAGCACATTCATGGTGTATGAGGTATATGGCAGCATGGTCTCTAGGGGAAAGGGGGCAATCCCTCTCTCTCGAAGGTCAAAGGTTAGTGTGACCCGATGGTGAATGAACTCATTGTCAGACGAAAATTCTCCAGTGGGAACGGTACAAGAAGTGAATTTAATAATAGAATGCTTTACTTCACAGAAAACACCAGGGCATTTGGTAGTATAGCTACACAAAACTTCTTCACTTTTCCATTACCTCTAGCGCATCTCCTGCTTCTTCCATTTTCAGCCTTCTAGGCCTCGCGCACTCGTTAACCTAACCCGGCCAAGTCTTTCTCTCTCTGTCTCTCTCTTTCTCCCTCTCTCTTTCACCCTCTCTCTCTTTCTCCCTCTCTCTTTCTCCCTCTGTCTCTCTCCCTCTCTCTCTCTCTCTCTCTCTCTCTCTCTCTCTCTCTCTCTCCTCATTTTCGCACTGCTCAATACCGCACAGCTCGAGTTGCAGTATGCAATGGACGTGCACGGTCGGTCCCTCGGGGCTGGGGCCTAAAGCGAATGAGAAACTAAAAGTGTCTCTCTTTCTCTCCCCTCTCTCACTGTTTTCTCTCTAGAATGAATAGCCAGAGACAGAGAGAAGCAGCAGCATCTAAATGAGAAGAAGGAGGAAGCCGGCCAAGCCAAGGGGCCTTTGTATCTGTGGCTACTCTGCGGACCATTCACTACACGCTCTACACGCGTTGAGAGAGAGAGAGAAATAGAGAGAGAGAGAGAGGAGGGAGAGAGATAGAGAGGTTCCGGCAACGATTGAAGAGGTTGAATTGTAGTGCGTGAAATGATGATGGCCAATGGCCCTTCATTCTCTCAATATCACTTTCTATCGTCTATTTCTTTTCTCTCTCTCTCTCTCTCTCTCTCTCTCTCTTTCATTCTCTGATATCTGTTTCTCTCCCTCCCCCCCTTCCTTTGACTGGACGAACATTCATTTGTAGTGGCCCTCTTCTGTTCTCGAGGCTGTCTCCTTCTGCATTGGCCATCATCAAAGTGGAAATGGCCCCCTAGTATAACAATTAGGAAGTTAATGTGAAATGGCAGAATTCGCTGGGAAAAGGCGGCTCTAAAGTAGGAGTCGCACTAAAATTCTCTTCCGTGTAGGAGAGAAGAACAGATGCCGAGAGACACGGTCGTAATCTAACCTCTCCCCGAAAAGTAGCAACCAAGTCATCATTAGGCTTGCCAGCGCCATTTAATGGTTCCGGCCAAGGGAACGGGGAACTTGGGAATGGATTGAATTGGTGGCACTCGATTTCGTGCAAGTTAACCTATTCAAACGGAATAATTATTAATGCTGTTCGATGAAACATCTTAACGATAATGAATTAAGAAAAAAAGGTAGTATTGTTAATTTAACTATGTATTCTAATTTAAAAGAAAATGAGTATTTATGCTAATTTATTTTCAGGTGTTGACTGCTGCTGATCTGCTGGAGAAGGGAAAAGCCGGCTATCCGGCAGTCTTCCAGACACTCTGGCAGGCAGGACTTCAGGTTCATTCTCTTCCTTCTCTTGCTTCTTTTTTTCTTTTACCTCCTGTATTCTCCGTTATAAGCTGCAACTTCAGAATAATATCAAGTTAATTCTTTTCCTCTACTTCTCTCTCTCTCTCTCTTTCTCTCAGTCTCTCTCAGTCTCTCTCACTCTCTCTCTCTCTCTCTCTCTCTCTCTCTCTTCAGGCAGCCGAGAAGTTCGGTGCACCTGCTGGCATTGACGTTGACTCCGTGATCGCAGCGGCCAGCCAGGCCGTCCCTCGCAACATTCTTCAGACCATCCTGAGCTTCTTCAAGCGAGCTCGTCCCACTCCCCAGGTACAGTTATATTTCCTTCCTTCTCTTTTTCTCTCTCTCTCTCACATTCTCTCTCTCTCTCTCTCTAGCTATCACTCTCTCTCTGCCTGTTATCCATCATAGCTTCGTATCAATGGGAGTTTAAAGTGTTTTTTTTTCTTCAGCATCATTTGTTAAGTTTCCAGTTAGTAATTTTTTGAAGATAACGGATAAAATATAAAATCCAGATTTTGTTCTTAAAGCAGGAAAAGGCCGCCGCACTCGAGGCAGAAGAGAAAGAGAAGGCAGAGAAGAAGGAGGCAAATGGAACGAATGGAGCCAGCCAGGCAGTCGAGGAAGTCATCGAGGAGGAGAGTCAGAAGGTAGGAGGGGGAGAGAGAGTGGAAGAGAGAGAGAGAGAGAGATGGCCATTTTGGAGGGAGTGGGTGAATAAGAGAGAGGAGAGAAATATTTTGTGTGAATGGGGATGACGAGACCGATTGTTGAATAATTCCTTTTAATTGTAAGATGTAGATTGTTAATTCTTTCACTTTTGTATGCAGTGATTTTATTGAGCTGATTTTACAATGTAAATTGTTTCAGGCTGAGGCTCCTGCAGCGCCTTCGGCTGCTCCCGCAGTTGCAGCCAACTGAATCCTCTTTCTTCTTCTATTCTCGCCCGATCTATTACCATCTACTTCCATCCTTACAAACTCGATTTGCCTCTTTCGCCGCCTTTCAACAAACGTCGCCGCCGTTTCGACACTCGCCGCACCAGACAACACAACAGAACTACGCACGCGCACCCAAATTATATCGGTTCCGTCGCCGGTTTGCTTCTCTCTCTCTGCTCCACCCGCCCGTCTCCTCTATCGGCAAGCTGCCCCCCCCCTCTACCGTATTCACAAGAGATCATCAAGGACGTGGAAAACTCGGTAAAATAATTTTTTTATATTTATTATATTAACCAATCCAAGAAAATATTTTAAAAATAGTAGGACTTTTTAATTTTGTCATGTTGATTGTGGTGGGGAGGTTGGCTGATTGTGAGTCGAAACAAATTAGTGAAAGCGTTAGCCCATGAGGGATCCGGAAGGAACCTTCTGTTGGGGGGAAGGAAACCAACGAGGCCCTGTCACACCATCTCTCGCTTCAAAGCTCTCGCACCATCTGGCAGGTCTGCGCACCCAGAAAGGCATACGAAATTGTCTGCTTCTCAGTCTCTCTCTCTCTCTCTCTCTCTCTCTCTCTCTCTCTCTCTCTCTCTCTCTCTCTCTCTCTCTCTGTCGTTCTCTCTTTCTCTCCCTCTCTCACTCACCTCTCTCCAACCTTTCGGGTATTACCTCGTGCATTCTTAATCCCAGACCGATAGCGACAGACACAGGTGCAGACTAGAGCGAGAAACTCACTTCCGCGCAGGTGTCAACGGGCGAATTGAGAGGAAATTGGCGATGATTAAAAGCTTTTAGTGCAGAGGAAAGGGGAGTGATTCTACAATTTCGTCATTTGAAAAAGCCAAAAGCTAGGTCCGAAAATTAAATTGCTCCAGCGTTGGCGCCAAGCAATTCAGCGGTTATTTTTATCCACTGTCTAATGGGAAAGCTTCAAGGTTTGACGTCAAGTTTTTTTTTGCCTGACATGTGGCAACATCCCCATCGGCGATGCATAGGACATCTCACGTCCGGCTCTATTCTCCTCTGGGTTTCCCTCGACCCAAGGAGTCCCCCCCTCCACATGTTTCCAAGAAATGCCTAGGGTGCCCTAGAGTGCCCTTCGGTTATCCCGTTCAGGCAGACGCTGCGTAAGAGTAATTATGGGAGGTTGTGGGGTCATCGGGTTAACTCTCGGGGGAAGAGGGGTCTAGCTGATTGTTAGTAATGGCGGCGTCTCTTCTATTTGGGAGAGGGTAGAATGGAGTACAGTCCAAGGGTTACGCATGGTGTGTGTGGTGCTATTTGGCATAGGAATAGAATAGAGAGAAAGAGAGAGAGAGAGAGGAAGGGAGATAGAGAGAGAGAGAGAGAGAGCGAGCGAATTGGAATTGCGTAAATATTTACCGTCCATCGCGCGCTTTCTCCTACCGTGATGAGAGATGAGGCGGCACAAACACAGTCCTATGCTTTGCCGCTCTACTCTTACCACGTAATCTTCTTTCTCTCTCTCTCCCCCTCTCTGCCTTTCTCTCTCTCTCTCTCTCTCTCTGTCTCTCTGTCTCTCCCTTATTCTCTATCTCACTCTCATTCTCTCATTGTCAGCTGTTATGCCAAAGGTTACCATCGCTGCAATTATGAAGCGTTAGCCTACACAAACCTTTTACCTTGTGACCATTATCTATCCTTTTTCCGGTTGGCGAATAAATCCCGCTCTTGTATAAAAGAATAGAGGGGGAAAATTAGGTGCCAGGGTTAACTTTTTCTATAATTGGACAGTCATAATAGAATCACAGTTGTAAAAATTACACGATTATCTGATTAGGATGTAATTGTAGCCAGAAGATACATATGCCAGAGTGATCAGAAAAATTTTTTTCTCCACATTCTTTGGAAGGTAAACGTCGACCGATGACCAGAGAAGATCATTGGAAAGATGACCTTTCACGCGCTCCTTTGAACCACCCTCGCCCTCCTTGCACTCGTTACGGTAAGAAGCAGTGACACGCGCGGTAGATGACTTTTATGTAGACGACCACAGCGCGCAAGATACGCGTGAGCGAGAATGGGGTGTGGAGGATGACAAGGGAATGGAAACGAGGCCATTTTTGAGGGCCATTCATGCTGGAGCACCCTTTGACGGCATGCTAATGAGCAGCTCAGTGGATACAAGGTTTTACTCTCCGTGTCATTCTCAGATCTCTCTCTATCTCTCTCTCTCTCTCTCTCTCTCTCTCTCTCTACCCTTTCAATCTTGTCACTTGCTGTAAACAGAATAGATATGTATAATTAGCGCTGATATACCTCACAAGCTACGTCGACACGCTTTCCCTACATTTCGTAATCCAGACCTCTTGATTCCGTCTTCCCTCCACGGCGCTTCTTAATCTCCATTTTAATGAGGGGACAGGCGCAATGACTCTCTCTCTCTCTCTCTCTCTCTCTCTCTCTCTTTTCCTCTCTCTCTTCCTTCTCTCTTTCTCTCCCCCTCTTCTCTCACTTCTCTCTTCCCTCACCTACCCATCCACCATCTGCTCAAGTACCCCCGGAGGCAAGTAAGGATGAAACGATGCGAAAATGGAAATGGAGATGAAAGGCAGCAAGATGGGTAAAAGGGAACTATTTTTAGACCTAGACACTCTTCAGCATGAATACCATAAGTCATAGATTTATTGAAGGGGACGCTAGGGAAAGGAGTTTTTTTTAATAAGAAGTATCTTTATATGACTTGCTTAGAAACTTTAAATTACCAGAAAAACAATTATAACGACTATAAATTCTAACAGGTGTATACATATTTACAGAATGCGGACTGACCAGTCGATGTCATCTTGTCGTGTCAACGATGTCCCATTCCGAGATCTTCTGTACCCTCCCCTCCCCTCCCGTTCAATCCTTTCATCTCTGCGTCGAACACGGCTGAACCATGCATGTTTTTTATGCTTCTTTTAACTCTTTATAATTCTACACATTTCGATTTTACCCTTTCTCTCGCGCTGATTTTTTTCTCTGCTTACTCTGCCGCTATCTCTCACATCAGGCATCTTCACTCGCCTCTAATCTCTATTGCTGTTCTGATGATACTTTTTTCTCACTTTCTCACACACTTTTCTAATCTGTCTGATGCTGAGTTCAAACCTTTCTTGGTTATTTTCTCATCAAATAGCACAATGGCCTTGCCGCGCCGCAACCAACCTTGAAGAGGAGAACTGTGGAAAAGTTCTGCCCTCTTGGAGAAAGAATTTTCCGCCGATTTCCCTAACCATCAAAAATTATTTCTCTTAACTGATTTGCCAAATCACAAAAGGGCTCTTGCCCCCTATTTCCATCACAAGAAATTGTCACACACGTTTCCAGCTTTGTTTAATTGATAATGGCGGCTTTCTTTCTCTCTCTCTCTCTCTCTCTCTCTCTCTCTTTCTCTCTCTCTCTCTCTCTCTCTCTCTTTCTCTTTTACTCTGTCCTCTCCTTTTTTTTCTCTTACTGTTTCCCTCCAAGGACATTCATTCACAAGTTGTTGCGTTTTAATGCATATTGCGAATCAGTTGTTTTCCAATGTTTCCTTCTTGCTTTGCTGCTTCCTCGGTCTCTGACCACGTTGTACGAGAGAGTAGAAATCAGAAGAACATCTCCGCAGGCTCTCGTTTATCTCATGTCTCTTTCTTTCTTCCCATATATGATTTCATTTCGCAACTACCGAGGTGGCGCTACAGAAAATCAATAAATCAATAAAAGATTGATGACTAGAGATTTTGTGGAGGAGTGATGCGCTGCCT